>CABHPH010139682.1:9475-28353 GCA_902168325.1 Peromyscus nudipes
TCTTTCTTTCTTTCTTTCTTTCTTTCTTTCTTTCTTTCTTTCTTTCTTTCTTTCTTTCTTTCTTTCTTTCTAAATTACTTATTTATTTTACAACCCTACTGCAGTTTCTCTCCCTCCTCTCCCCAGGCCTCCCTTCTGCCTCCCTTCCCCCACTCCTCCTCCATTTCTATTCAGAAAGGGGCAGGCCTCCCATAGATACGGACAAAACATGGCATATCAAGTTGCAGTAAGACTAAGTATCTCCCCTTGTATTAAGGCTGGGCAAGGCGACCTAGTATGAAGAATAGGGTCCTAAAAGCCAGTAAAAG
The DNA here is from genome assembly GCA_902168325.1 of Peromyscus nudipes. Classification (NCBI taxonomy): domain Eukaryota; kingdom Metazoa; phylum Chordata; class Mammalia; order Rodentia; family Cricetidae; genus Peromyscus; species Peromyscus nudipes. The sequence continues at coordinate 9,784 of CABHPH010139682.1, forward strand.
AGTCAGAGACAGCCCCTGCTCCACTGTTAGGAGTCCCACAAGAAGATCAAACTACACAGCTGTCACATATATGCAGAGGGCCTACGTCAGTCCCATGCAGGCTCCCTGGTTGTCGGTTCAGTCTCTGTGAGCCCCTATGAGCTCAGGTTAGTTGTTTCTGTGGGTTTTCTTGTAATGTCCTTGACCTCTGTTCTCATACAATTCTTCCTCCTCCTCTTCTGCAGGATTCCCCGAGCTCAGCCTAATGTTTGACTGTGGGTCTCTGCATCTGTTTCCATCAGTTGCTGGATGAAGCCTGTCTGATGACAATTGGTGTAGGCACCAATCTATAAGTATAGAAGAATATCCTTAGGCATCATTACATTGAAATTTTTATCTTCCAGTGTGTTTGGTTCTATCCTAGGTCTCTGGGCCATCCAGCCTCTGGGTCCTGGTGCTTCAGGCAGTGTCAGGACTTGGGCGTGGGTCTCAGGCTAAACCAGTCATTGGTTGGCCACTCCCACAATCTCTGCACCACCCTTACTCCAGCACATCCCATGGGTAGGGCAGAGTGTAGGTCGAAGGGTATGTGGCTTGGTTGTTGTCCCAATCCCCCCACTGGAAGTCTTGCCTGGTCACAGAAGATGACCAGTTCAAGCTATATTTGCTATTGCTAGGAGTCTTAGCTGGGGTCATCCTTGTAGATTCATGGGAGTTTCCCTTGTACTAGGTTTCTACCTGACCCCCAAATACCCCCTTTTCCAGTTGGCTCTTTCAGTACCAGTTGGCTCTTTTCCAGTTGACTCCCCCCCTCACCCCACCTCCACCTGGTCCCTTGTGTTCCCATCCCCACCTGCCCCATTTGCTGATGAAATCTCTTCTGTTTCCTCTTCCCATGGAGATTCATGTGTTCCCCTTGGGCCCTCCTTGTTACCTAGTCTCTCTGGGTCTGTGGATTGTAGCATAATTACCCTTTACAGCTAATATCTACTTATAAGTGAGTACATCCTATGTTTGTCTTTCTGGGTGTGGGTTACCTCACTCAGGATGATTTTTTTTCTTGGTCCATCCATTTGTTTTTGAATTTCATGGTGTCATTGTTTTTAACAGCTGAGTAATACTCCATTGTGTAAATGTATCACATCTCTTTATCCATTCTTCAGTTGAGGGCATTAGGTTGTTTCCAGGTTATGGCTATTATGAATAACACTGCTATGAGCATAGCTGAGCAAGTGTCCTTGTGGTGAGATTGATCAGCCTGCTTTCTCATAGAGCCCAGGACTACCTGTCCAAAGATGGCTCTACCTACAATAGGCTGGGCCCTCCCTCATCAATCACTAATTAAGAAAATGTCCCACAGGCTTGCCTATATCCTGATCTTATAGAGACATTTTTTCAGTTGAGGCTTCCTCCTCTCTGGTGACTCTAGCTTGTGTCAAGTTGACATAAAACTATCCAGGACATAGGTGTTATTTATCCTCTAGCTCTACTTTTCAGATAAGAAAATCCAAGTTGGGCTCATGGCGCAGGCCTTGAATACCAGCACTTGGGAGGCAGAGGCAGGCAGATTTCTGTGAGTTTGAGGCTAGCCTGGTCTACAGAGCGAGTTCTAGGACAGACTCAAAAAAGAAAGGGAGGGGCAAGATCAACACAGAGTAAGTAACTTTTCTGAGATGTTGCAGCAAGAAAGAGCAGAAAGCAAATGGTAAACCCAGGTGTGGTGTCTTAGTTACTGTTCTGTTTTTGAAGAGACACCATGACCAAGGCTACTCTTAAAATAGAAAGCATTTAAGCCTTGCTTACAATTTCAGAGAGTTAGTCTGTGAGCATCATGGCAGGAAGCAGTAGCTGAGAGCTTTACATTCTGATCTGCAAATAGGAGGCAGAGAGAGAGGGAGGGAGGAGAGAGACAGAGACAGACAGACAGACAGACAGAGACAGAGACACTGGGCCTGGCATGGGCCTTTGAAACCTCAAAGCTAATGTCCAATTACATATTTCCTCCAAAAAGGCATGCCTCCTAAGCCTTCTAATCCTTCTTAAACAGTTTCCTTCCCTGGTGACTAAGCATTCAAGTATGACCCTATCAGGACTGTACTCATTTAAACCACCACATGTGGCTTGACTCCCAAACCCTGGTGTCATCCTGCATTGCCAGGATGAAGAGATTTACCTTCCTTCTCCCAGTGCCAGGTGCTCTATCAGGGACAGTTACCTCATCTGGATGGCTTCTCTAGAACAAATGACCATTGTGACGTGGGTATAAGACAGTCTAAAAGTTCATGTGTTGAAGGTTTGCTCACACGTGGTGGTACAGCTGACAGGCTATTGAATCACGAGAGTGTTGATCTCCTCTGTAGTCTAATGCCCTGATGAGTTTGTAACTGTGCAGGCTGTTAGTCCAGGGGCAGTAGGGCCTAAACGAGGAGGTAGAGTGCTGGGGACATGTCTTTGAAGGTCTTTCCTGTGCCCTAGCCCCGCCCTGACAAACACTCTGTCTCTCTGCCTTTTAGTTGCCGCAAGACAAGCAGTTTTCCTCCGCCATGTCCTCCCACCATGGTGTTTCTGGTTCATCACAGGACTAAAAGCAGAGGGGTGGCCAACTGTGGCCGAAACCCCCGAGCCACAAGCCAAAATCAACCTGGCTTTCTCCTGAGGATCTTGTTATAGTGACAGAAAGTTGACCAGTACAACCAGCTGGAGTCTCAAGCACTCTCACGCTTCTGGAGGAATTGGCAGAAGATACCTAGGTATAAGTTGACTATCTGAATGTACACTTCGTGCCACGGGAACTAGTTTACAGAATCGGGACTCCTGTGCCCAGGGTGGTTGTGCCATGCTTAGAAAATGTCCAGATCTTTATTTTCACACCTCTAGATTGTCTTACGCAGTTGTCATCAAGTTGTTATTTAATACCACAGTCAATCATATATAATGGCACAGCAAACACACCTGACATGCTCATTAAAACAAATACCACATTTGCATAATCACCGTCAGTAGCAAGATCCACACACCAGGCAGCTGGAAAGCTAATGAGGTTTGTTCAGGCAACAGTGCCCTCCTCATCGTGCGTGTGTCCCAGGAACCTTCATGGGACTCTACAACCTCTACCTGCCCCCCTCGCCCCACTTCCTGGAGAAGTAGTATTTGTGTTAGAGTCATTCACTGGAAGATTGTAGAGGAGGAGGGAAGGAGTGATCAGGAAACACTGAAGCTGGTTGTGTGAGACGGTGCTGTTATTGGGACAACAAAAAAGAATATTTAAGAGGCAGTGTTACTAACTATGGAGCCCGGAGGACACCTCCAGGAGGGGCTGCTATGTGATGTGATTGCTGGATTCATGTGTTTGAAGAAGGGCTGGTCTATTTAGTGCTGCATTTGAGAGCAGAATGGAGTTCACAGTTCAGGCTCATCACAGTAGGAACAGGTAAGCATGTCCAAGGCCCACAGTCTGATGGATGTCTGGGGACAGGTAGAGCAAGAGGGCCTAGAAGATGCTCCCTGGGTTTCAAAGGCTCTCAATGTGTCAGCACATGTGGTCATCCCCATCTGCTGTGAGGTGGGTGCTATCACCCTCTTTGTGTAGATGAGACTCTAAGGCTGCAGTGAGCAACCTCTCTTAGTTCACACAGTGAGGAAGAATCAAAATGGAGACTGGAATTCAAGACTCAGCTCTTTTTTTTTTTTTTTTCCCCCCGAGACAGGGTTTCTCTGTGTAGCTTTGCGCCTTTCCTGGATCTCGCTTTATAGACCAGGCTGGCCTTGAACTCACAAAGATCCGCCTGCCTCTGCCTCCCGAGTACTGGGATTAAAGGCGTGCGCCACCACCACCCGGCAAGACTCAGCTCTTAAGACCAAACAGGCTGATGTTCTAAGAGTCTGTGGAGCGTTGTCCTGCTTTGTGAGGAACAGGAAGGCTCCAACTGTGGTGATACCCAGTTCCCACCCACCCCTCTCCTTGAGCCCGACTTCATCTCATCTTGTACATTGACTTGAGCCACATGGCTTCCTGTAGTTCAGTCCTCCTATGAAGCAACAGAGTGGGGATGTGGTCTGCTGAAGACCAGAGCAGTCTCCTGTCTCTCAGGGCGGTACATTTCCTACCACACAGCCTTTTCCATCTCAGTTTCTGTTATCTTATTCTCATATGACCAGGAGAGGCCCTTAGAAAAGAAGGAAACAAATGGTATGTGACTGCTCATTCAACTTCAACAAAATGATTTATTTTAATTAATTAAGTTCTTTAAAAAAAAAGCCAGGCTATAGTCAGAGTCTGTTGAAGCCAACAGTAGTGTCTTTCTTTAGATGAAAGGCCTTTGACCATCTTTGGTCCGTGACATCCTATTTGAGACATGCTCATGTATTATTCGTGGCTAATGGTCGGAGAATGCTGTGAAGTAAAGATTGAAGGTCAGTCGTCAAACAGACCTGTTTGCTCAAAAGTCTTTGGACTGTTTCTGAAACACTTTGAACCCTGATGCGGATGATGAGCAGCTAGAGGTGTGAGTCATTAGACTCCTGTTGGACAGTGGCTTCCTTGGGGTAGCAGCCTGAATGTACTGAATTCTGACTTGCCACAGTTCCTTTGTTAAACTGTCATGGCTGATGAGGATGACAGTGTTCACTGTGGAAAGCTTTGGGGGCGATTATGGGAAAGTGCTTGTCTCATGCATGAATTTTGTCCTTGCCAAAGAGACCCAAGGTACTGCTGTCCCTCAGTGGGGCACGTCTAGACAGACTGTGGGAATGATGATGGGGTAGGAGGTGATGAAGCGGTCATTGTTAGAAAGGTAATGGGTGTCGTATTTTGAAGAGCTTGACTTCAGTTCCTGAGTCTGAAGTTATATATTGAACAGGAAAGCATTTTCACTTTTTCTGTCCTTCAGGACTTTTTAAAGTTCTAGAATCTTAGAAACAAGCATTAGAAATGACCCATCCAAAGTATTTTTCAAGTTTCCTAAAGATTACCATGGCAACTAAATTACTTCATGACTAAAGGAAATGCGTTTAATGATGTTTTTCCTATCACTCTCGAGTTGCTGTTTATTAAAGAGGAAATGCCAGAGGTGGAGACTGTCGTGCTCTTTGTAAAGGAAGAGCATGAACTTCTCAGGAGGGGGTGGATGCCCTGAACAATATGAAGGAAGTTTGTCAGAGCCTCCGTGTACTCCTGTGAGTAAGTGCCTGGCAATGACAGAATGAAGTCATTCCGTGGGACACTGTTGCTCCCTGAAAGGGACACAAAAGAGCAGTTTTACTACGGGTTCAGTTTGGGGATGATTTGGTGGTAGCTTCTTTCTTTATTAGAACATTTTGAGTCCCCTTATGCTGTATCCTTTATTTTGTGTCCTACCAGGTGATTTTTTTTTTTCATGATCTGAAGAGGGAAGCAGCAGTCAAGTTAAGCTCTGCTATTCCTATTTAATTTCTTTGGATATGGTGGTATAGAATTGCATCCTGAGGTTCCACTTAGGCTTTTTTTAAGTGAAGTTGTTTTTTTTTTTTTTTACTTTGGCATTTATTTGTGTCTTCTTAGAAAACCTGTTTCCTTGTAATGTATCAAAGCCAAATTTATTCTTGGTGACGGAGAGAGCACAGCACTATTTGAAGTGAAGTTTTGCTCTCCTCGTCTAGATTAAGTGTGCAGAGCAGGTGTGTACCTCAAGCCACGTATTTCCACACCTGGGTAAATCTCCCATTGTTCCGGGGGAAGCCACCTCCCTACAATATGTAGATGCCAAGGTTGGAGGACTTTAAGGCCGTGCATCTTGACCCTCCCATGTTCCTCAGCTTCAGTTTGGAGACTTTCACTACCAAAGCCACCGCTTCCCCCGGGGCAGCCTATTGCATTAGAAAGCAAGAATGGATAAAAGTGCTTTTTAAAAAAAATCTAAAACTGTTATAGAACTTTTACCCATGGATTGTTTTTTTATTTAAGAAAAATTTTCAATTCATTTTACATACCAACCACAGATCTCCCTCTCATCCTTCCTCCCGCCCCCCCCATCCTCTCCTCCAAAAGGGTAAGGGCTCCCATGTTACCCGTGGATTCTTACTTGACTCTTTGGATCAGTGAAACAGAAATGCCAGCAATAGCAAAAAGTGACTGACTTCTCATGGACTAGCCTCTGTCACCCGACCAGCGGTTGAAGCCTCAGACAGCTGGAGCGAGACTGAGTTCTGTGGTGTCATTTCTTTTGCTGTGGTTATTTCAGTTTACCAACCCTAGTTCTTCTGTCTACCTAACATCCTTCAAGTATCTCAACATAGCAGACCCACGGTCTTCCCAAGATAGCTCTCCTCACGGCTATTCCTCTCGGCTCTGTTAACAATTTTATGTGGAATGAAGTCAATGGGAGCTCATGCTTCTCTGCTTTTCATTGTACTTAAAAGCATTGAAACTGTTTTTCTCTCTTATGTTTTACTTATTTTGTGAATTTATATTGCTCTTTTAGTTTTATAATAGATAAGATCACAGGACACATAATTTTGTATTTGCACATATGTACGTGTGCGGTGATTTGAATGACAAATGTGTGCATACACATGAATGTGAACACCTAGTTCCCAGATGTTGGCACTGCTTGGGGAGGTTTGGAAACTTTCAGGGTGTGGGGCCTTGGCGGAGCAAGTACATCACTGGGGGTGGGCTTTGAGAGTTCATCTCTTTGCTGCACTTCCTGCTTGCTCTCTGTGTTTCCTGTTGGTAGCTGGGATGTGATCGCTCAGCTTCCTGCTTCTGCTACTTACCTTCTCTCCATTTTGGACTCTTATCCCTCTGGGATTATAAACTCAAAAAAAATGCTTTTATCTAAAATTTGTTCTTGATCATGGTATTTTATCACAGCAACATAAAAGTAACTGATTCAGTGCGCGCGCACACACACACAAACACACACACACAGAAAAAAACAACGGTTGTTTGGGTTTTGAGACAAGATTTTGCTGGCTTTGAGTCTACAATCTTCCTGCCTCTGCTTCGTGAGTGTTAGGATTATAGGCAGGTGACGCCATGCTTGGCTGTATTAATATATGTTTAAGTAGTTAACGTATATATAGTAGCTTACTTTAACTTTGGACACTAAAATAGCTTTACCCCTAAGTAAGTCAACACATATTTTATAAACTCTGTCAAGATATATTTAATCAGAATCTATGGAAAATGACCCACCACTCGTGTGTGTCACGCATTGGGGAGAGGGGCCTGGCTAGGGTCGCAGTTAACTCACTAGGCCACCAGCTTCTGAGGCAGCACTGTGACAGCAAGTACAGTTGTGTGTTGCATAACAGGGTTCGGTCAATGACTTACCACAGTGGTTCCAAAAGAATCAAAGATGGCTGAAAATCCCTACTGATAGCATAGGCGTCATAATGCCACAGCACAGTGCATTCCTCATGTGTCTGATGTGATACTCACATGTGCAAACCTGTCATACTGCCTGGTGGATACAAGGATGACCACTACAGAACCTAATAACTAGGTCATGATATTGGCTTATAGATTTTTTTTAACTGCACTGCACTTTTTCATTACCTTAGTGTATACTCCTTTTACTTTAAGTTTGCTATGGTCCAGCATGCTTTATTTAACATGTCTCTTGATCACATTAAGAGACCACATCAAGCGCCTGACTTGCATTGTGTAGCGTCACAGAAGTCTATTCTATGATGTCTACATAACAATGGAATTGCTTCACAACGAATTCCCCAGTGTCCCTGCCAGTCAACAAATCACAACTGTATAGATATACTCCTTATGACAGATGTTGAGCAGTAATGTCCCAAGATCGTCAACGTATCAAAAGACACATCTTAATTCCATCCCCACCCCAAGACCTTTCCCCTTCTCCCAAGGCTGCTCATGCTCTTAACTGATGAATCATCTCTACAGCTCCTCAGCCACTGTTATCTTCTGTTCTCTTTCCTGCTGATTAGAAAGCATTTCATTTTTAAAAAATGTCAGCTATGTTCTGGACCTTGGTGCATTTTCTGTGGTGTTACTGTTTGATTCTTGACTCACGAGGTCAAGACACGAAGCTCTGAACTTCTGATCCTTACAGAAGCTCTGGCTATAGGCTCATTTCTTTCTCACAAAGAAGACATCCGCTGTGAGCTTGTCAGTAAGGAGACATAAGCAGAAGGGACTTATGTGGATGTTCCTGGTGAGCCATGAAGAGTCAACACTTATGTCACCATTTGTACTATTAGTATAAAAATAGAAATGCATGTGTATCTATAGATAAGGACTTTCGGGGTTCTCATCAATGTACTTCTCCTTAAACACGAATCTGTGCTCCTCTGATGGATCCATTAGAACTCGGGAAGCCTTGTTAGTGCTTTGCTATGAGTCTGTAGTACTGGGACCAGCTCTCCAGAAAGTTCTGAGCTGTGCTCGTGCTCTTAGCTTTCATTTCTAAAGTGTTTCTTTAACGTATTGTAAGAAATCCAAGAGAGATAAGTTCACTGTTGTATTCTTTTATATGCTATATTTTCCCATAAAAAAACCTAAAAATGTAAAGTTCTTTGAGTGAGGACACTGAATGTGTAATAGCCATCTGGGATGAAAGGAGACCCCACAGTATGTCAGCATGATGGAATTTCCCAAGTATGGCGATGACCACATTCACTAACAATGCAGCATAGATACACTCAGGTCTTATTTGACGTAGTAGGAAGTGAGCCATGAACAGGCAGATAAAGCATGTGGGCTGGACAGTGGGTTAGAGAATGAAGACTCATAGGTATACATCTCAGTGTCCAAAGTGCAGAAACTGTGGGCTAGAGGCTGATATTGTAGATTAGGCGAGAGCCCAGGGCTGCTTTCCTTTCAGGAATCTGGGCCAAAGCATGTACAAGGTGGCTTGTGCTTAACAGTTCTATAGATGTTTGATATAAGAAGAGGCAGAGATGAGTCCCCAGGATGAGCTTTAGAGTGACGTATGGATGTCTTCTATCCATTGTTCCATCAGGAAAAAGCCATGCAGCAAGAATGAGGCATATGGGTCAGATGACTGGTTCCAATCTGGCTGTCATGGGCTAGGGGCCCAGAAGCAGAACTTCTGTTTTGTTTGGAGACAGGATCTTGTTATGTAGCATAGGCTGGCCTCAGCTTGTTCTCCTCTTGCCTCAGCTTCCTGCCACCTAGGATTATAGGCATCGGATCCACACCTGCCATCAGACAGAGCTGGACTTGTAGAGAATCTACAGCCATCAGCCTTGTGGACAGGAGAGGGAAAGGAACCGAAGTGTAGGGTCAGAGGTCCAGGAAAGTCTTGGCTCACTCATTGGGGAACCCTAGAATATGTACAACACGTTGCAACTGTCCCTCAGAGAGACCCAAACCTAAATGCTTATAGCTCTGTTGTCATCAGCCACTTGTCCGACAGGCCTGAGAGAGGTGTGCGGTCTTCTTGCAGTCTCTCCACAGCCAATGGTGACCAAAGCGCACTTGCATCTGCCGGCATGAGGCCATCCTCACAGGAGGCCTGCTAGGTGAATTTCCATATTCATCACTTCCAGGTCCCCTTTCAGCATGTCGGGGACCTTAGGCATGTTTGTTAGTTAACCTCTGTGGAGGTTCAGTTTCCTCGTCTGGAAAATAAGCTTATTTCAAAAGATTTTCATGAGGGTTTTGCAAATTACCATAAGGGCTTTAGTACTTTGCCTGGTATGGAGAAAGCATATTGTAAATGTTAATATTCCCTTTAGGTAAGCCACAATACCTGCAGTAGTCCATTTAGTGGGGGAAGGGGGCTAACATCTTCAGACTCCCTAGGATAGTTCTCGCTCTAGACAGAAGGTCGTGACAGCCCTTTTCAAAAGACATCATCACTGAGATACTTCATGTTCTCCCTTGTCACTCGGTATTATGTGATCTATATTGCTTGAAGAATGTGCTAATGACCTCTGAGTAATAGGATAATAACAGCCCCTAATAAGCTGAAATCACAGGGAGCTATTACAAAGTGATTTGTAAATGACATGATTATGTTCTTAGTGCTTGTGCACTCCTCATGAGATAATATTTAAGACTGATAATTCGGGGACTTGGTCTTTAACCCTCTAATGATTCATAAATGCTCATCTCTATTGTGTCGTAAGAGTCTCGGTGGAATTTTAGGGCCCACTGGAGTATTCAGTTTCAATAGTTTTGAATTTTTCAAGTTTTCTCTGAAAACCACTGAATATATCAAAATAAAGCCCTTTAAATTCCATTCATGACTGAATTTGAAAGGACTGTGCTCTCATCCAAGAAGTGGCAAATTAGCGAGGCCTACGCTGCTCCACTGAATTATCAACTGGGGGGGGGGAATACTGAAGAGAATCGGGGGTGGGTGGGAAGAGGAGAACCTGCTAGAAAAAGATGGTTACTTCTGTTTGTCCACTGGAAAGATAGGAATCTATGGTACCTACTGTGCCTGGGACAGGATGCTGGTCCTGACATGAATAAACCCCAGTCTTTGATTTGAAGAGCTCATGGCCTATTGGGGATGTGGAAAGGAGACGGTGGAGCGTGGAGAGACACAAGCGTGCACCAGAACCATATTACAGGCGATATAGCAGGTACATACAATGCCACCCCAGCAGGAGCCCTGAACTTACAAGCGTGATGAGGCACCACAGAAGAAGCCCCTGGCCACCAGTTACAGAGACGGCTAAGAATCTATAAGAGTGAATTCCAAATGCACTCGGAGAGGAGACTGGGGCTATCCTCAGAAAACCAGGTGTTTCATGTGTTGCTAGACTCAGGGTTAAAAGTGCTGGGGTTCCTGGGTGGAAATGCCAATCAGGCAGGTGTCCAGATTTGTGAGAATTCATGGACCAGAATGGGAGTGATAACTAAGGGTATATTGATAAAGTTGAAATGCAGTATGTGTTTATGAAGTAGAATAACTTGAGATCAAATGGATAATATAAATCTCAAAATAAAATGTTCACAGTTCTTTCATTTATTATATTGAATTTTATTCTAATAAAAGAGCTAAAATGTAACAAAATTATGTACTTAAAGCTTCATTTGCTAGAGTGCTATATCTGATTTACTTGATTTTTCTGTAAGAGAAACATCTCAAAAGTATGAGGCCAACTAGTCCTAAAACCATAAATACCACCTGCTTCCATTAAAGTTTCCATGAAAGAAAACTATATAGTAATTGGTGAAGGGCTATTCTGTGCCACATCCAACCCCAGCGCATTCCCCAGAATTAATTATGAACAGCCTGATGTATACTACTCTTGTCTTTTACATGCAAAAATATTTATACACCTGTACATTTTATATAAATGGGAACATCATATATACACTGCCTTGTACCCTGCATTTTTTTTAGACAGAGTCTCTCTATTCTGTAGCACTGAGTGGCCTGGAACTCTATGTAGACAGGCTGGCCTCAGACTCGAGATCAGCCTGCCTCTGCCTCCTGAGTGCTGGGACTGTAGTGGTGTGCACCACACACTGGGTAGCACAGCTGTGTTTGCAGAACCCTTTCCTCCATGGCATGTTCCCCACGCTCTTTACTTTCTGAACAGTGTGCTCCACTGTACAGATAAATCATAATTTATCCAGTCGTTCCTCTCTCGATGCATGTTTACTTTGTCACTTTCCAGATTGCAAATCTCAAATTGAAAAGTGTGTCTGCAATTATACCTGCCAGTGTCTTGGGACACTTGTGTAGTTAGTGTCCTAGAAAGGAAATTGCTAGGTCAAAAGGGAACCACATTTTAAGATTTGGTGCATTCAAGCAAAATGTATCTGAAGAGACTAAACCAGTTCACAACCTCTTGCAAGCCTCTTTGAAATTGGATTGTCATTTCTTTCTGTCTGTTGCTCCCCAGAGTGTCCTGTCTTGGGCTGCTTGAGAAAGCCACATTAAAGACCCTTTACTGAGTCACTTTCCTAACAAAGCAAGGTCCTGTGAGGGCAAGAGCTCAAGCCACTGCTGGCTTCACTTCCTGTGACTGTCCTTGGCACTGCCTGTGGCCTTACACCGATATGACAGGCTATCTGCACAAGATGGGCAGAGGAGAGAAAGGGCAGACCCCTCGGCTCTCCTTGTGAATATTTAAAAGCCATTTAAATAGGTCTCTTTTTATCCCCTCTTCCTATTTATGACAGCGGTGAAACCGTTTGTCTCATTTTCAAACCGAAGCTTCCTAAAGCAAAATGGCCAGGAGAACAAACAGACCTCACAGGGTGGAGTGGGAGCTAATGTACCTTCTGGGGAGGGAGAGAGCAGTTCAGACTTAAGACTTTCCCACATCACCCTGGTTCCCTAGCCACAGGATGTGGCGCTGGAGAGAGCATTACATGGTCATGCTGGGAGCCGCCATCTCCTGTTTCAGGACAGAGGGATGTGGATTGGAATCCTGCCTTAGCTGTTGTTACCTTGACGACATTGGGCCTTTCTTTGCCTTTGATGTCCCCATTGGGATAGTAATACTATTTCCGGGGTTGTTTTTAGGATGAGCAATAAAGCTTCCTGTGCCCATCTTTGGTAAATCAAGTGCTGGCAACTCCTTTAGACTATTGAGTAGCTGCCTTATCTGGGTGTGATACCTACACAGTTAGCACCATTTCCTGGTTGGGATTCTGGACAGTATAAATAGAGAAGGGATTGAACAGCAGTATGCATTTGTTTCTCTGTTTTCTGAATGTGATTGTGATGTGACCAGCTGTTTCAAGCTCTGCCACTGAGGCATCCCTACCATGATGGGCTGTACTGTGGAAATGTGAGCCGGAACAAACCCTTCTTCAAGTTGCCTTTTTTTTCCCCAAAATATTTTATTACAATAACTGGAAAAGTAGGTAAAACATGGGTGACCATTTCTACCTGGCGTGACCATATGGCCATACTCTGTTGGTAAGTTTTAGGAGTTTGAAGCTGCAACTCAGGGCTCTGTATGTAAGATCAAGAACACATCAGGAACTCATTTTGAAGCTTAGGCTGGGATGGTTATAGAGATGATGTAGGGTAGGGGCGCTGAAGCCACTAAAGGCCCCTTTCATGTGTCCATTCCCCACCTACTTTAGCTTGAACAAGTTACTTTTTCCTTTACAGATTTTTATTCCTAAAAATAATTCAGCAGTAAGTTGCTGTAAGGATTAGCAGCGCCTTTCATGCTCACAGACCTTATAGTTTCCCTCCTCATTCCTGCCTTACCTGCTTCCCTCGACAGCAGCTCCATGGGCTGTTTTCCCATCGCTCTGTCACCTTCCTGTAGCACTACACCGGGCTCTTCGCAGCTCCTCAGTACCTGTTTGTTGACTGGCTAAAGGTAAGATGCACAGAATGGTGTCTGACACACAGCAAGCCTTCCACACGTGTGGCCTGCCTAGAAATGACTATGTTTGAGGAACCAATGTTTATGGAGTCACTATTTGTGGAGATACATTGCTCTACTTACTATCCTCTGATAAGTGTAACTGATACAGTCACAGTGGCTGAATATCTTGAAGGATAATTATCCTTCCTCCCTGTGGGGAGCTGAGGAAGCCTTGAAATGTGTAAAGAGTAGATGAAGTCCGGAGTGAATGTGGATTTTGACATGGGCACAGCCATGTCAAGGGCCCTCGCTTCAGGCCCATGGGAAATAGTCATAGCCTTCCTCTGGTCTGAGTGCAAATGTTAGCAATGTGTATAAACACTAGCAGCCCAACGCCCTCTTCCTGGGTGTTTACAGTCTGGATGTGCTTGCCTCCGGAAACTTCCTCATGAGACTAACCAACCCCTCTGCCTGTGCTGCACATAATTAAGGTGCCTAGGTTCGGGCTGTTGAGTAGTGAGTGCCACTCCATCAGCGCGCACATGGCCATTTGATCCCAGGTTTTCTCTGTGTGTGTCTGTCATCGTCGTCCCAGTCAGGTTTCTAGGAGCATGTCAGTCACGGCACCTCCCCAGCTTAGTTATAGGTCATCTTGAATAATAAAAAGCCATATAAACATCAATTTTTAAACACATGAAACTATTTAAGAAGAGAACTTGTGTAATAAAAATCATTAGCTACTGCATACAAATAACTAAATGTCCCTCCTAGACTAGAAGAAGAGCTCCAATAAACACTGCACTGGGTAAGTACACAGTAGGCTCTCTGTAAATGGCAGCTGTGTTAGGCATAAATGGCACACTTTTCAGCTAGCGTGGTTTTTCATTTGGTCGTGCTGGTGACCAGACCTGGGGCTTCACACATGCTAGACAAGTGCTCTCCAAAGAGCTGCATCACCAGCCGCCAGTGAAACGTGTTTTGTTTTTATACTTTTTTTTTTTTTAGATTTATTTATTATGTATACAATGTTCTGTCTGCAGGCCAGAAGAGGGCACCAGATTTCATTACAGGTGGTTGTGAGCCACCGTGTGGTTGCTGGGAATTGAACTCAGGACCTCAGGAAGAGCAGCCAGCACTCTTAACTGCTGAGCCATCTCTCCAGCCCCAGTAAAACGTGTTGTGAAGAATGTGCTTGTGTTGGGGGTGCTGCCGTACACCTGCAATCCTAGTGCTTGAGATGCTGAGGCAGGAGGATTGTGAGTTTGAGGTCAGCCTGAGATACATTATAAGAGTTGGGGAAAAAGAGTGAAAGAGACAGAAAAGAAACAACTTGAAGAAGTTATGTTCTCTGTCAGGCTGAGTTTCACGTCGGTATTCTAATAAACGGGCTCTGTCCATGAGGAAAGGGTGCGGAAAGGGTAAAGGAAGAGATTTGGAGGTGGCCTGGGTGCTAGGAGTTCAGTTCATATAAAGTATGGGTCAGTTTCTAGTTATGTTTCTAATCACACTGTGCTGAGCATGAAGGTGATGACGAAGGTGGTCAGAGGCCTCTTCAGTCAGAATGCCGTCAGTTCTCCCAGGCAGCTGGCAGAGGCACCCTCCCTGGAAGGCTTGGAGTGACCTCCCTACCAGCTTTCACCTAGGAATCATCAGTGACACATAGTAAGTATACACGACCCACACAGATATCTCAACATCCACACATCAAACCAGCTGCCATGGTTTGCTCTCTCTGAGACTCACATGTGCATTTGATCCTATTATGAGATGCTGATAAATAGGGTCAGAGGCGATAGGGCCCTGTCTTTGTGAATGGACTAACCATCCATGTGCTTAGTTGATGAATGAACTAGCAGGCTATCTTAGTAGTGGGGCTACCATAATCCAGTTCAGCTAGGTCTCCAGGACACTTTGTCTCTTCCTATGTCATGCCCTCTGCTGCTTCAGAATGCCACCAGCAGCGAGTACATGGACAGATGGGGCCCTTCAACTTTGTACTTTGAGCTAAACTAAAACTCTCTTATAACATACCCAGTCTGTGGTATTGTGTTAGCAACAGCAGTAAAGTTAGTCAATTTCTTCCTGAACAATCATTCAGAACTTGAATGTGGCTAAGAGGTGTGGAACAGAGGTCCTTGCACTCACAGATAAGCACTAGAGGAACCAGGAATGTTAATTATACAGGGTTATCTCCTTAAAGGGAGAGATGGATAACCTGGTTTCTGTCCAGAAGGCTGAGAGCAGAGGTGGTTAATAGCCTGGTGACCTCTGGGCTATCTGTGTGGCCAAGTCCTCACCCAGACCCTTATCATGAGCTTGTTTTTCTCAATCTACAGAACCCATCTTTATGGAAGCTGTCACATGTCGTCTATCTACAGAACTCATCTTTATGGAAGACGTCACACGTACTTTACAAGGAGCTTCTGAGTACTCATGTCTCAAGCCTTATTTGCACATAGAATTGAGTTATCACCAGGAAATTTTTTCATCAAATTGCGTTGTGCTTAATTTGTCTAAAATAAACTACTTAGGGTCAGACTTTCAAATGAATCAACACTGGCCACTGAGTTATGTTGAACCAAACTTCCTCTTGTCTCTCACTGATCAGCACTCTGCTGGCTTTAGTGGTCTCAGAGGATCCCAACCTCCACAAAGAGCAGAGATGCTTATGTACTAAATGTATTTGTGTTTGTTACAAATTTATAAAACAAAGACAATGAAGAACTTATGTAGTCTATAATGATTATCAAGATTCCTACTATTGCCATTCAAAAAAGACTTATTTTTCTTATTTTTAATTATGTGTGTGTGTGTGTGTGTGTGTGTGTCTACATGTGGGTATGTGCATGCCAGTGTAGGTGCCCTCAGAGACCAGAGACATCAGATACGCTGGAGCTGGAGTTACAGACAGTTGTAAGCTTCCTGACATGGTGCTGAGAACCGGCCTGGTTGACATTTGGGACAATCACCTTTCCCTGATATGAATAAGTGAAGCCACATGGATCCCACCCACTGTACTGGCTTTGTCCAAGACTGTTTACAAACACCTACTAATGCATGAGGTGTTGTGATGGAATCTTTTTTTTTAAGAAATTTTTTATTCATTTTACATACCAACCACAGACCCCCCTCTCATCCCTCCTCCCACCCACTCCCCATATCCTCCTCCAAAAGGGTAAGGCCTCCCATGGGGAGTCAGCAAAGCCTGGTACATTCAGTTGAGGCAGGACCAAGCCCCTCCTCCTGCGCAAAGTGTCCCACCATAGGTAGTGGGCTCTAAAAAGCTCTCTCATTCAGCAGGGACAGATCCCAATCCCACTGCCAGGGGCCCCTCAAGCAGACCCAGCTACACAACTGTCTCCCTTATACAGAGGACCTAGTCCGGTTCCAAGCAGGTTCCACAGCTGTCGTTTTAAGGACATGAGTTCCTACGAGCTTGGTTCAGTTGTCTCTGTAGATTTCCCCATCATGGTATTTACCCTCCTTGCTCATAGAATCCCTCTTCCCTCCATTCGACTGGACTCCCGGAGCTCGGCCTGGTGCTTGGCTGTGGATCTCTGCATCTGCTTCCATCAGTTACCGGATGAAGGCTCTATGATGACAGTTACAGTATTCACCAATCTGGTCACCGGGGGGCCAGTTCAGGCAAATGTGGTACACTTCTAAACAGATGCTTGAATGGAGAGGTCTGGGAGTTCTCCAGATGTCAGGCCAAGAGGGATTGTGACTGCCTAAGGAAGCTTTTGAAGCCTCACTATGAAGAGGGTATCAGAGCCAGGTGTCAAGGATGCACAAAGCTCTCAGCTGGATTAGGGGCCAAGTGCCACAAGATGGACCAGCTTCCTAGTTAAAGCCGATGAAAAGTGTATGCCACCAGTCTGTACAAGGGAGAGCTGAAGAAGTGACTCTTGATTGGGCTATGACAGGTCTATGATGCCAGTTGAAGGTGTCAGACAAAGGAAGCAAGTTCCTAGCCTCACCCTAAGAGCAAGGAGACAACTCCATGGGAAGAAACATTGGTCCAGGGTCTTTGGTGGTCAATAGAGGAAACTGATGGAGGAACAGGTGTGAGTATTATCTTGGAGAAGCCATGGATGGGAACTGAAGACTGCTAGTGAGGAACTGAAGAAAGATGATGCGCCAAGTGCATCTGTGAATTTGGGGGATGGAGAAGATGGTGTCATCATTAATGGAGCAAATCATGTAAAAAAAAAAGGTATTTTGAGGGTAATGATGGGTTTGGTCTACAGCTCGTTAAAGTGAAGCTGCCGAAAAGGAGCCAGTCTGTGGTGAAATGTGAGACCAGGAGCAGGACAAAGGTGGTTCTCACGCCTTCTTCCGTTTGTCCCCTCAGTAGTATCTAGTGTCGGCCAGACATCGTATCAGGCATTGGGAATAGAAAGGAGAGAACAGACATCGTATCAGGCATTGGGAATAGAAAGGAGAGAAGCATAAACCTGCCTCTACGAATTCCTTCTTGCTTTGTGTAGCTTTTTGATCCATGAAAGCATTCATTTATTGATATGTAATTTCCAAGTATCTATAATTACAGTGTAATTATTTTAATGTACATCAATGTTTTTATTTTTAGCTTCATATGATAGACCTAAATCAATAGTTTTATCATACACTCATAATCAATTACAATTTATAAATTATGGTTGAAGGGAATCCCAATGATCATCAAAACTAACTTGAGGATCTTTATGCCTTTGGCTTTTGACCTACAGCAGGACACTTTGTCTGTATGTTTGACAAGTGTAATGACATCAAAAGAAGTTGCAGAACATCAACTCCAATGTCCTGGGACATGGAAGCCTTATGCTTCTCACTGGAGCTTTTAGAGTTTGTAAATTTTGAGGATAGTTGCAGCTAGGCTGTTAATCTGGATCGTTTTTCAAGATCTGCCTACTTTCAGCCTATAAAGAAGCAAAGATGACCAATTAATGAAATTCTTGGTATTATTTTTCTGTTTGAGGAGAATGCAATATTGAATGTAAGTTGAGGACTGTGAGACAATCTGGAGGCAGGAATACACAGTGAGCAGGGAGAAGAGCCTTGATAAAAGTGTCATTTATTGTTGCCATACGCTTTCATTTGTTACCCTGCTTTATCAGCACTATGGGGTAGACATTGAACAACAATCATCTTTACCTTCTACAGGAGGACACTGGAGCACAGGGCGGTTAAGTGAATAAGGTTACAGGACGGAAGCCAGCAAAGCTGGGGACCGACCATGGGTTTGATCCCAAGTCTGGCATTCTTGGCACTTTCTAAATTGTGGGGAGATGCTGTGTGCTCTGGTGTGCTGTCCTACACTGTGTC
>CABHPH010139683.1:0-22071 GCA_902168325.1 Peromyscus nudipes
CAAACCAGATTATCTTATCAAGTGAAAAAAAATATAAATCAAAAGGAGCAGATGAGTAAGGATTTGGCTCTAATGGAACGTCTAAGCCAAAAAAGGTGGTGAGTATTAAGGAAGGGTAAAATTAGGTAGCTGCAAAGTGCTATGAGTCAAGTGAAGGAAGTGTTTCAAAGAAGCATCCATAATTAACCTTTTAAAGTGCAATATGAAACCTGAGCACATATGACTGTTAGCAGTACTGGGCCATTGCTGATTATGAGAACTCTGATTTTACAGGAGATGTGTCAGCAGGAAACTAATGAGTAGATTTTCAAGAAAGAAAAAGAAACAACTATAAAAATGGAAATACTGAACATAGAAACCCCCGACAAGAAATTTTTTCATGAAGGGGAGCAGAAAATTAGGTGAATTTTAGATAAAGAGAGATCTAGAGAGCTAATTTGTCCATATTTTTTATTTTGTTCCTTTTGAAATGGGAACATTAAAACATATTTTATGGTGATAGGGATGTCCGTGGGAGAAGGGAAAAGTGATGATCTGCTGGGGAAAAGGGAAAGAGATGCCGAGGCAATCCCTGGATCTGGAGAGAAAAGTGAGATAGCCAGGTTGACTCTTGTAATAGAAAGGAAGGAAGGAGAACAGCAGATGGAGGTGGGTGTATGAATGTGGGTGCTGGTTCTTGTAGAATGTCTCTTTGATGATTCAATTTTATGAGTGAAAGAAGAATCAAAGGGAGGCGTTAGCAGGTTCCAGTTACTTTGAGAGTGAATGGACTCAGGAGGTGCAGTTTGCTCACAAACCCAAGAATCCAAATGGGATTGCTGACATGAATGTAAAGAGGAGCAGGCTACAGCATTGACCTTCTCTAGAGGGACAGACACAACTAGGCTTTGGAATGGATTGAATTGGGATGGAGCATTCCTGATTGAATGTTAGAAAAGCAGGTCAGTGGAAGTGAGGGAGAGAATTAAGAACTGACTATAATATGTATAAAGTTAGGAAAAGGGAAGTGTCAGTATCCATCACTTTTCAAGAATCCATGTAAACAATTGCCTATGGGGCTAATTGATAAAGTTATCCTTGTAAGTTTTTCTTACATATATAATCATGGTTTACAAAGTGGATTGGGGATACTTTTTAAATGGCAGTCATTAAGGGAGGCATTGGACCACAGTATTTGTCAATCAATTCTTGGACTGAAATTGAAGGCCTGATAAGATAAAAATTAATGCCTGATTTTTCAGAGGACCAGGATTTTCATCTTAATGAAATAAACTTATCCAAAGATAATGTTTTGTTTAGACAGCTTGAGTCAGCATATATGTTTTCTGTAAGAGCTAGTCAAAGGGTTCTGATGAAAACAATACTTTTGTAGAACAAAGATTTTGACCTTCTTGAACTTGTGAATTCTACATTCTGCATATTACTCTCATACATTAAAATGATAAAGAAACCATCCCTTGCATATTTGTATGTTCATATATGAGAGAAACAACAAAACAAGAATGTGATGTGACTTCTCATAGGGAGTACATTTGCTTTTTAAAATATTTAAACATTTTACTGTGTGCATTCAGACTTTTTGTTGCATTTTATTTAGTGGGGGGAGGGGAACAAGAATGACACAGAGTATTGATGGATATAAGAACACAACCTTTGGGAGTTAGTTCTTTCTTTACATCATCAGGGTCCCAGAGTTTTCAACTTAGGTCATTGGTCTTGGCAGCAAATATCTTTATCTGCCGAGTCATCTTACTCGTCTTTCAAAAGTTTTTAATTTGTGTTCTCCAAATAGCTTAGAGAAAGAAAATAATTTATTTATGTTAGATTTCTAAAAAATTCAATATTGCTCTACAACAGTAATTCATAAATTTTGAAGAATGCCCAATTTTTCCATAATTATACATATAAAATAGAGTTCTCATTTGGTTAATCTTTAAAGTTAATTGAGTTTGCTTATATGTATATTTATTGAATAAATTCATTGGTATTTTGTAAAATAACAAGTTCACCTAAGCATTTGTATTGTAAAGTATTTCAAACTTTTAAATATTTTTAGAAATGTCTGTATCTTGACAAAATTTATATAGTTAATAAATCATACATGTAGAAAATATTTTAGGATGCTTTGTGTTCATGAAAATTGATGTGTGGACATATACATATAATTTTTATAATAAAATTTCAACTCTTGATTATTCTAAAGACAGTTTATATTTGTGCTATAAAAGCTATGAGTTCTCCCACAACTGTTTTTGGAACCATGGTCCCACATCTGCTTATGTTTCTTTTAAGGCATAGTGAATGTAGGGGGGGGGGAACCTGCTATGTGATTTTATGGTAATTTTTTTTAGAGTCAGGTAAATTAATGTTTCCTTGACTTTGCTATATGATTCCGGTGTGGACTTAGCTAAGTCTTGGTCTCTCAATATCTCATTTTTTTTCCTTTGTCTTATCTGCATGTCTTTAGATAGGGTATTAAATACAAGAAAACAGGACTTGTTCTTGATTAGCAAAAGCTCTCTAGTGCTCAATATTCATAGGATTTTAAGTAAATGTTTGTTGAATTGATAAATAGGTATAAAATAAGGGACTAGGGGGAAAGATTGGATTTCGCTAGGAAGCAGAAATAGAATAGATAGGTATAGATGGACTGGGTGGGGCAGGAATGGGAGGACCAAATGAGGGGAGTGAGGGAGCCCAGACTAGACATCTCTCATCAGTAAATGAAGACAGGAATGGATTATATCTAATCTAGTTGTTGGCCAAAAGGACCCCATCGGAACCTCCAATAACCCAGGCTATTGCCAGCGTTACTGGCTGCTCTCCTCGAACTGACAGCAAGTCCGTATTGCTCAAGACAGCACCTACACAATTTATTGAACACAGAGAAGTCAAGCTGGTTCCTACCTAGAGCCTTTGCCACTACGCACTAGTGTCTGTACTACTGGAAGATACTCTGTGTGCTACCAAAGGAAAAGGGTAAACATCAACCCTTCAATCTACAATGATCGGCCTGCAAGATCATTGTATCTTTTGAGAGTTTATGAGAGTAACCAATCATATATGATTTGACTTAAGGCCTACTCCATGAGATAGAAGCCATCCCCAAACACTGCTTGGGTGGCCAAAGACCATGAGACTCAAGAGCTCAGAGAACTAAGGGGAACACCAAATACTTTCGTTCTGAATAAGGGTTGTAGAAAAAAAGACTCCTAATGATATTCTGCGATATTCATAGATCCATGCCTTGCTCAATCATCATTAGAAAAGCTTCCTCTTGCAATGGTTTGGAACAAATACAGAGATCCACAGTCAGACACATGTGCACAGTGTGAGAGACCTTGGAACACTCAGTCCAAGTTCTGAGTGGGGTTTGATGGAGATATCTCATCAAATCCCACCCCCTTCTCAGGGCTCAGAGAACCACGTAGAAACAGGTAGAAAGAGTGTAAGAGCCAGAGGGGGTGGAGGAACCATGGCCCTCTAAGCACAGCAGGACTGGTGCATATATGAACTCGCAGAGACTGTGACAGCATACACAGAGCCTGCCTGGGTCTGTGCCAGATGAGGTCCCAGAGCTAAGAGGTGAATTTAAAACAAGCCCCATTCCTAACCCAGAAGCTATCACCAGTTGATAACCACTACAAACGAAAAACCAGTTCTTTCCATTGTAGTCTAATGCGAGATACAGACACAATGCCCAGCAGTAGATAGCTAACACAAAACAAATTCAGTGGTGTCTTTGGAGGTTCTTTGTTTCATATTGTCCTGTCAAAGCCTTTTTTTGTAACCTTACAGGTACTTAATGTATATATTTTGGCTTCTGTTTTGTGTTTTTATGGGATTCCTGTGTGTGCAAATATGTGTGTATGTGTGTGTGTGTGCATCTGTATGTGTTTCCTGTGGTTTTTTTGTTTGTTTGTTTTTGGCTTATTTCTTCTGTTTATTTTACTCCCACTGGATTTTGTTTTGTTTTGTTTTTCGAGACAGGGTTTCTCTGTGTAGTTTTGGTACCTGTCCTGAATCTCGCTCTGTAGACCAGGTTGGCCTCAAACTCACAGAGATCCATTTGGCTCTGCCTCTTGAGTGCTGGGATTAAAGGTGTGCACCACCACCACCACCACCACCACCACCACCACCACCACCACTACTACCACCACCACCACCACCAGGATTCCTGTTGTTTTCTCATCTTATTTTATGATTATTCTTCAGATGCCCATTTGTTTTCTAAGGGAGAGCAGAAACGGTGTGGAAATGATGGTGTGAATTTGGATGGGAGGGGTGTGGGGAGAATCTCAGAGGAGTTGGGAGAGGCAAAACCATAATCAGAATATATTATGTGAACAAAATCTACTCCAAAATAAAATATTTTAGAAGAATGTAAGAGTAATTATATAATTGTGATATTTGAGGAAAACTACAGACTACACTCTAGTAACAATTATTACTGGAGAAATTTTCAGAAAGTCCAGAGTAAATTTGTTTTCTGTGTCTGACATCTACTATCCATTCAGACAATGGATAGTTTTATGTTATGGCCAGTGGTGCCCAGACTTGCTTTAGGGTCCATGCCTTTTTGTATGATAAATATTACCATATATGGTGGTACACAAGTTTAATACTAGCACTTGGGAAGCAGACCTTTATGAGTCTGAGGACAGCCTCATCTGTATTGTGAGTTCCAGGCTAGCTGGGCTACATAGTAAGAACCTGTCACTAAAATAAAGGACATTTATTTTAATATTATTTATTTTTTGTAATTTTCTTAAATTTCTTAAATATTTAGGAGAAGTACAAACAAGCCAAGTAAATTTAAATACCTGAGGATGTAATTTTAAACTCATGCCATGGAAATTTGTTCAGAATTTAAGCGTGCACACCAGAAAACAGGAGGTATTTCCTTACTTCTGTGGTAAGTACTAAATTTATTTATATATATATATATATAATAGGAATGTATTTATAATCCATGGCATCTTACAGATGATTGGCACCTTTCTTGTTTGATTGGTAGTTTGTAATATAGTAGTATGCCTTAAATAACTTTGGTGAAATATGTAGCCATATAATAAATAGTATGTTACAAATTATCAAGCCATATATTAAGACAAAGGATTATCTTTTTCTTTTTGAGACAGGGTCTTACCCTGCCTTCCAGGTGTCCTTGAAATTGCTATTCGGTCAAAGCTGACCTTGAATGTGCTATGCAGTCTGTGCTGGCCCCAAGCTTATATTTCTCCTCTTTCTGCTTTGCATATGCTGGGATGATGGGACTGATTTAAAACAAAAGGTTCTTCAGTGCTCATTACCATCTACTTCAGCAAGATAGTGTCTGTTTCTTCCTAATTCTATTGCCCACAAAGTTTTGATATTGTAGTTATTCTGTATGTATGCATATGCATTTCATGTATATTTGTTTTATAAATAGGAAGAGTAAGATCTCTATCTCAGGACCAATTTTATTTTCTTTAGGAACTTTATTGCATACATCAAGAAAGTAGGCAATAAGGAAATCCTTTGTCAGGCTTTTGAAAATATTACTTACTATTATATTAGAACCAGGGTTATTTCTTAGCTTTAAAAACTTTTGGCTTTAATTATATGCCACAACATTTAGGCATTGTATTATTACCATAAATACTGTCAAAGTGCCTGCAAAGTCTGAACATTTGTTATTTACCTCAACAATCAGAAAGCTTTCCACAATACTTTTTAACAAATAAAAAGATCTTCAAGTTCATCTAATGATGCCATTCAACATATTTTCACTCATAAAAAGACTATCTAATCTTTTCAATGAATAAATTTAGGATCTTAACAACTTCACTTTTACATATTCATGATTTCATGGTTTTGAAGGCATAACTTAAATAGTTCATCCATAATGAGACATTTTACAAACCATCTAATTTTCACAAAGACCTGTGCTGCTTTCTTCTTCACACATCACACCCAGCTGGGATGATGAAGCTGTCTAGGCACTTGACGCCTCACTTAACTGCATTCTCAGCAGTCTGAGGTCACTTGCGACTGGAGTGATGAAGGGCGGAGCTCTGTCCATTTTGGCCCAGTGATTTGCACTTGATGGAAAAAGAGGTACCGTCTATGACCACAAAGTTTGAGTGTTTGCTTGCAAAGCTTACCATTATACTCAACAGAGTATAATGTCTAATTTATAGAGAAAAAAAGTAATTTATTTGGATAGCATTTTTAAATAGCAAAATGATGTTCTGTGTATTTTCAAATGTTCACTAATTTTTTTCCCTCTGGGCTGTGCAGTTCAACTTCCATTAAAAAAAGTAAACCCAAAGCTGCAAAAACCTAAAAACATTAACACATAAACCTTTAAACTTTTAAAGTTTGAAATTATATTTTTGTATGAAATTATATTCATTAATATTTGAAAATCCAGATATGTATTTCTTTTCCCAAATCATTTTGGTTGTATTAATTCGCTATGTTGAAGACATGTGTGTCAAAATAATCAGTAGTTGCTGTAGCAGATGTTAAATATTTTAGGAAATCAATAGACCAGAAAGAAGATGAGAAGAGTTCAAGAAACTCATCATCATATACAGATATCCATAGTAGCAAGGCTTCATCAATCCAGTCAAATGTACATAGGTAAACTTAAAACCAGAAATCATCTCCACCACTGCTTCTAGTACTTGCTCTTTCCCTGCCCTTTAATCGAAGCATCTCCATGATGCTCCGGGCATAGACATCTCTCAGGTTAACACTGATATATGAGTCAGTGGCTATATTCTTGGTAAGCTTCTTGAGAGCTTCCCGCTGTCTCACGGCTGCTTCCTTGAGTTTCAAAGTGAAGTAGCAAGCAGAGAAGCGATCGTTAATAATGGCAATAGGCAAGGCCAAGACTAGAATTCCCGATAGGATACACATGAAGGCCACAATTTTGCCTGTAGTGGTGTCTGGTCTAATGTCCCCATATCCTACTGTAGTCATGGATGTCGTGGCCCACCACCATGCACAAGGAACACTTGTGAAGGTTGTGTCAGGAATGCTTTGCTCTGCAAAGTATTCTATTGTTGAAAATATAGAAATCCCCACAGATAGAAACAGGAGCAGTAGGCCAACTTCTTCATAGCACTGGGTGATTGTCATCCCGAGAGAGCGCAATCCTGCAAGAGAAGAGCTGCTGTCAGGCATGAGCATCCTTCTTCTGCTTTCCTTCTCTCCTTCCCCTCTCCCTCCTAGAAATCCACCCACAAGCATGTTCTGCATAACTAATATGTCGAGCAATGGGGATACAATGAAAACTAAATCATGACCTCTGTTTTCAGGAAGCTTATAGTCTTGTTGGTGGGGCCAGGTTTGAAAGATAAAGAGAAATGTAACTATATTCATTCATTTACTTGTATAATCCTTGGGTTCATGCTATTTCTGTCTTTTTAATTTGAAAACATGATACTGAAAGATAGACAGAGGCTGTCTTACAGGAGTTTATCACTTCATGTTATCAAAGTCCTTTGCCAGGATGTATGTGGAAGGCTCACATGATCAAAGCTCGTTTTCAATATGTCATTTCAGACACTTCTTTTTATCATTATTTTGATGTTGCTCTCATATATTTTTGCCTCTTATTTTCTGACTCATGATAAAGATTAATACAGTCAGAGGCTTCAATGACTGAAATCTAGAGAGGAAGGATGTATTCCATGGCAATGAAGTGAAAACACAGGAGTAAGTTAGGCACCAGTGGCACCACAGACATCAAATGTATATCCAGAACACATTCTTACTAGTACATAAGAAGGTTCTAGAATTCTCAGAATACCCATTAAAATTCTAGTCCTTATCTCCCTTGACCATATGATGTTTCTGATTCCCTGTAAGAAGATTAAAAACTAAGCAATATATTTTTTTCATTGCCAAAATGTGTATGAATGGAAGAACTAGAGAAATTTACCAACTATCAGGAGATCCAGACCTATGGGAGTCCTGTAACACCTGTAAAAAGCCTATGTGCTAAAGAGAGCAGCAAGAACCCATTATAAACCAGGCTTTGAACTAACCAGTGAGAAACCTTTTCCAAGGTTAGACAAATGTTTCTAAGAGTTTGTCTTTTGAAGTCATACCAACATGACAGCACAAATAAATTGCCTTGAAAGCCCAAATCAATAAAAAGAATATTTTTCATTTTTATTCACCCTTAGAGATTATTTGAAATGCATTATTAGAATACTACCCACAGTCTATTTATTTTGAAGTTTTCTCTTTAAATGTTGAGATAAAATAGGTCTTATTATGGCCTATTTTAAGAGAACAATGCATATTAACTTTGAAGTTTGACTTCAAAAGAATGTCCAGAATAACTTTGTAATATCTCATTAGAAAAATTGTCTTTAGTGTGTCTGTATAGAGTGACAGTTTAGAAATAAATTGACATAAGTACAGTGTTTAGAACAACTGATTTCACTTAAAATATCATCCACATACCTAAATTCAGACACGCCTCAAAAATACCATGTGACAGATGTTGTCACTGTTGTGTCACTTTACAGACGAGGAGTTTGACATTCACAGGACTGGTGTGTCGAGTACAAAGCTACAAGACCGGATTTATACCAAAACTGTCAAGGATCCTAACCATTATTATATAATATTTCTCAACAAATGTTCCAAATACATGGGGACTCATGATGTTTGTGGCCAGATTTTCTAAATGTTATATTTGACATAAAACTATCAAGTATTCATGTATTTGTCATGCACTTTAAATAAATTAAGGCTTTGTTAATACTTTGTACTTTCTTTGGAACTGAGAAAACTTTTGAAGGTGACAGTGTGGAAATTACTATTATTTCCCTTTTCCTTTCTTTTGGGAAAAAAATGTAGCTCTCAGTGTTTTAGAAATTGAATCCTGGGAAGAGTTTATAAATACTCAAAGAAAGCATCCCATTATCTGTGTCAGGAAACAAAGAGCGTTACTTGTAAAAGTTCTTGGAAACCCCATCATCAGATCCCTGGTGTGTAAGACTAGCTAGGAAAATACACAACTAGAATTTTGTAGGGTGAGTCTTAATTACAGAGATGTAGGAAAAGAAATTGCAGGTTAATTTCTTCCTATGTTAATAGGCAGACATAGCTACCACCACCCTTACAGTGGTCATTCAGATATATCTTTGTGAACATTCACTGCAGTAGTACTCTGAAAACACATTGTTTGTGTGTATATACATTTGTACTGTATTATTATGCATGTTGCTCCAGTGTTTCTCAAAAACACGACTCCCCAAATACCTAGCTCAAAAATAATTGCACACCTATTAAAGTGCATGGTCCAGAAAGTAATCCATATACTAAAATTTTACCTTCTGATGGCTGGGGTTGAGAATTTACATTTCAACAAACTCATGGAAATATTCTCATTTTCTTTTAAAGTATAACTTTATAACCCTAGAATATTCATTAGTCAGAAAACCAACTGCTGAGCACCATTACTTTAAGAACATAAAAGTTCACTTTAATTGCTCCATTCAACTTCCATTGGTATTGGCTCTAATTTTCAAGGTCAGGTTAGTGTGTGTGTGTGTGTGTGTGTGTGTGTGTGTGTGTGTGTGTGTTCTAGAAAATATTCATTTGATCTTTCAAAGTTTAAGAAAATTCTCAATAATTAAGTAAGGCATTTAGTTACTGCCATCCCTTTCTTCCAAAGATTAATGATTCTACTTATTCATCAAAAACTAGAGGAAGGCCATCAACACCTGACCATCTCTTGTCTGCCATGAATAAGGACGACTCTTCTCTCCAGTCAAGAATAAATTATAAATACATTTATTTTTTGGAAGTGGAATACAAAATAGCTAATGGCCCAATGTATAGCATACAATTTATATGCCATTTATGTATGTTGTATGTTTGACCTTTGAGAAGAAAAATATATTTATGTATGTGTATATATGTGTGTGTATACATATGTGTGTGTGTATATATACATAGCACTGAGTTATAATAAACTGAAGTTAAAAGATGATCAAATTGTTCCACAATGCCCTATAAACAGGAAGTGTGTGAGAGATAGCTCTGTCTCTGATAACATCTTGAAGATTTTGCTTTCTAGTACTTTTTAAGAGGTGAGGATTGGGTAAAGCTGGAAGATGGTGATGTGTTCAACTATCTAAAGCTTGTTTTTTGTTTGTTTAGTTTTTTTTTTCAAGACAGAGTTTCTCTGTGTCCTGGCTGTCCTGGAACTTGCTTTGTAGACCAGGTTGGCCTCAAACTCACAGAGATCCACCTGCCTCTGCCTCCCAAGTGCTGGGATCAAAGCTTTTAAACAAAGGGAAATTAAAAGGCACCAATAAAATAGGAATACCTGTAGAATGCCTTCCCAGTTTTAGCATGCGAAGAGCCCTGAGGAGCCTCAAAACCTGGACCAAGCGCCCCACATTTTCCAGCTCCTGTGTGGTGTGGCTGCCACTCAGACTTTCCACCAGAAGAGTTATGTAGAAGGGCAAGATGGCAAGGAGGTCTATTATGTTGGGCACCTTCCTCAGGAAGCGGCACCTGTCCTTCACACACAGGAAGCGCAGGATGAACTCCCCAGTGAACCAGCTGATGCACACATATTCCAAGATCTCCAGCAGCTGTAGGTTGAGCCAGCTTAACTCAGCTGACATCAGGGCCATGTTCACGATGGACACTGCCACAAAAATGATGGAGATCACTCCAAAGATCCTGGCTGCTGTGGAAGACCCAGGTTTCTCCAGGATATCCCAGAGCTTTTGGCGGACAGTGGGACAAGGTCCTTGTGAGAAGTCCTGTTCACTCTCATGTTGACTTTCCTGGTCGTCTGTGTCCTTCTTAAAGTCAAGCGTTTCACTCAGCTCCTTTCTTCTGAAGTATCTTTCAGGGAAGACAACTTTGTAATTAATTAAACACACACACACACACACACACACAGAAGTACAAGAGAATTAAATTTGACAAAGAGGTCACACTCACATAGTGATAAAGTATAGAAATATATTCATATTTTACCCAGGTTGGCCCCTGACAGATTTCCCACTTCTGACTTTTTAGACGACAGTTTCCTAGTAGAAATTTATGCAAACAGGATTTATACATAACCAGGCACTTTTGGATCAATGAACTTTTGTGACTTATTTTCTGGTGACAAGCACATCTGGTTGCCACCTCGAACATTGGTGTGTATAAAAGAAAAACATCCATGAAGGAGTGATTGTAGTGACAGGTCAACAGTAAGTCACTGTCAGAGCCTATAATCATCACCCGGGAAATGAACTCTCCTTAAGGGCCTGAAGAGGTCCTTCAAGCAAGTTTTTCAGAGCTCAAGTTCTGATTTGATGAATGATAATAATCCAAACCCTTCCATTCCTGTGTATTTTTTTTGAGGAAAAAAAATTTTTTTTTTTCCGACTCAGCTACTTAATTACCAGGTGTTTACTCAAAGTCTGATCAGCCTGGGCTTTCATAAGAAATCAGAATATCAGTCTCTGGAAGAAATTGGGCAAGGAGTTTTGTTGTTGCTGTTTTGCTTTTAAAGTTCAATGCACAAGTTGACTTTAGGATTGATTTCTGGCCTCACACAAAAAAACACCTTACCTTCCTCCAGTCAAGAGGCGGACACATCTATTCACAAGGCTGGAGCAGGCAAGTTTACGCAAAGCAAAGCCTTGATTCTTTGCCTGTGCCTTCTCATCACCCTCTCCTGCCTTCCCACCCAACTGCCGCGCCCTGTGGGTACCTGTCCCTGCAGCAGGAGTCAATGCTGAGTTCGTCGATGCCCCAATACTGGATCTCCTGAAGAAAGGAGAGAGCGCACAGCTGTTCCATGACGTGCAGGCGGCCGGTGCGGTAGTAGTGCAGGACATAGCGGAACGCCTGGGAGCTGCGGTCGAAGAAGTACTCGTTGTCCACCGGGTTGGCATCATCACAAAGCTCCAGGGGACTGGGAGCGGCAGCCAGGGCTCCCAGGCGGCGATAGGAGGCCACCACCACGGCTAGCTTGCCCAGGCGCGTGTGCGGGAAGCAGGACAGAGCCTGCTGCGAGAGCACGAAGCGGCTGCCGCCCACGTTGACCGTGAGGCAGTCCCCCAGAGCCAAGGGTTCCCCTTCGCCCTCGCTGCAGAAGACGCTGGAGTCCAGCGAGGTCAGCGAGCCGCTGTCCAGCGACGACGAGTCCAGCAGCGGCCGGCGGCGGGGTGACAGATCCATCCTGACCACCTTGGTCTAAGAGCACCGCGAAGTTGGGAAGGCTCTGGATGAAAGCTCGGGTTCCCGCGAGGGCGGTGGCACGGCCCCTGCTGGCGGCAGGGATCTCCCAGGCTCCCGAGGGAGAGGCCTCCCACTTGCGCACCCCGACTCTCTCCACCCCCCAGCTTGATGGCTGGTGTCGCTAGGGAGCTGCGAGTGCGCGGTAGAGCGAGGAGGCTGGGAGAGCAGGAGTGGTCGCGCGCAGAGGGAACCGGTCATGCAATCACGGGTCGTCCAGGGAGGAAACAGCCCCAGGACACAGCCTGTCCCGGTGGCCCTTCCTAGATACAGGCAGAGCTTTCTCTCAAGTTTGTAATTGAGACCCCCAGGCTACACGGTTGTATGGATTGTATATCTGGCGGCTCCGGTGGTAGAGGAGCTGGCAAGGAAGGGAATGGGAAGATCTGGAGGGCACAAGCAGAGGGAGGAGGACTCTGTCAGGTGCTAGGAAGCAGTATAGTGACCCTCGCTGTTGCCCAGTTGCAGACTAAAAGTTCTGAAAACAGGCTGTGATAGCAGGATCTGAGTCCCAACTTGAGCAATTATAACCGTCCCTTTTCTATTGTAAGGTATTCAGTCTGCGATGTTCTCTAGGGCTGTGAACACGTGGGGGAACATGTCTGGGGTACCCGACTCAAGATTTCCTCCCACTTCTCTCTGGTTCCCATCTGTCATTCATGATAGATTTTCTCCTCTCCTCCTTTAGGTTTCCAGCTCGTAGTTGAAAAACAAGGCTAGTTAATGCTTCTAGTTGAAGTTCCAGTGGGTCATTAAGAACTGGGGGACTCCAGTCTGCCAGGTGCCCTTGAGCACGGGGATACTGCACACTTCTTAAATTTTCTCAGAAGTGGCATTCTAGGCGCGTTCTCCAACACAAAGGGGAGCTCTCACTTTAGGAAAAGGAGGAAGGCAGAAAGACAAGGAATAGAACAAGCGTGGGCTGAGGCAAGGGTTTAAATAACAGCGACCCCACAGTTAAAGGGGAAGCCAAGTTCAGATCAGCTGAGATTGGCTGAGTGCCTACCAGCCTCTTAGAGCTGCGTCCCCTGCCAACCTGTTGGACACAGGGTTGGGAAGGTGGGAAGGAAGGACAATGACTCACCTGTAACTTCTGACACTCCTGGGAGTTGCTCAGTCACTGTAGCTGATATCGCAGAGTTCTTTAATCCTTCTGACCTACACGTGAGAACTCTGACTTCACCAGTCAGAAAGGGAAAGCTGCTCACAACACAGATCATAGGCTGCTTTTGCTGCTTCGCTCTGCCTGTACCTACATCCTGGCTCCTGGCCTCAGGATTCTATTGAGAGTTACACCCTGCCCTTGCTTAGTGCTCCTCTGTAACCAGCGTCCTGAGATGGCCAGCTCCTTGAAGAAGAGTAGAAGGTGAGGAAAGAGGGAGGAAAGGAGTGCTTAGTGACACTGGATATTGCATCTCTGTGAAGACGCCTCAAGAGTTGTTGCAATTGATTTTCATTCCTCACCATCTGTGTCTACAAAATGTTGCAACATTTCCAAACCGGTGAAGTGCTGTGTAGCAGGGTTAGGACAGTTATATTTTACTTTCCAAACATGGATAAGGATTTATCATTATGTCTAGCAACCATTTAGGCTCAGTATTTTCCAGTGTTCGCCAGGGAAAGTGAACCGGACTTTTTTTTTTTTTAGTAAGTAATTTCAGAATTTATACAGCTTATTGTAGTGAAAAAAGCTTTTCCATAGATGGGACAGACACTTGGTTGTCTAGTTCAGACTTTGCCACCTGACTCTGGGACTCTTCGTTATTATTTACTTTGCAGACCTGAGTGCCTTAGCAAGATATCCAGTGTTAATAAGGAAGACCCAAAGTTTATTGGCTGCTAACTTTACACCAAGACATTTTGTAGACACTCTACTGTAGCATGAATCTTAAAAGGTCTTATTAATTAAATCAAACCTGAGGCAGGTATTGGGGTGAACTGGAAGATCAGAGAACCAGAACAAGTCACAGCTAACCTCACCTGGCCAACTTCTCAGCTGATCTTGTTTCCTCATACTGGAAGCCTCTGTGTTCTCATATCCGAATGGCTCTCAGCTGAACTGTGCTGCTAGAAGCCTGAAAGCTTAACCAGCCAAATGCTTAACCAGTCAAAATGCTTAACCAGACAAATGTTTCTAGTTTCTGGTCCTCATGCCTTATATACCTTTCTGCTTTCTACCACCACTCCCTGGGATTAAAGGCGCACTTTCTGGGCTTAAAGGCTTGTGTCACCATGCCTGGCCGTTTCCAATGTGGCCTTGAACTCACAGAGATTCAGAGGGATTTCTACCTCTGGAGTGCTAGGATTAATGGTGTGAGTGCCACCATTTTCTAGCCTTTGTATCTAGTGGCTGTCTGTTCTCTGACCCCAGATAAATTTATTAGGGTGTACAATATTTTGGGGAACACAATACCACCACACTCTACTATTTCAATATCTTATTTAGTCATTATGTCTAGCAACCATTTAGGCTCAGTATTTTCCAACAACACCATGAGATGTCCATGTGTTCATTTAATGGAAGAAGAAATGGAGACAGAGAAGTTAAATGTTTATACCTATCCAATACACATTCAAGTACAGCAATAAATGTCAAAGGGTGCCTCCATAAGTTAAACGTGGAGACAATCATTTTTGTTGGTTTTTCAAATAAATAAAAGTAGGATAACTTTTGCTTTATGTTTCTAATGAAGGGCCAGAGTTAATGATGTGCTGAGCATATATTCTAATATATGCTTAATATATGCTGGGAAGAAAACAGGTTAGATTGTGAAATATTCAGCTAGGCAGTGAGAACTGCAGAGCAATTTCACCAAGTTCTTTTAACTCTGGTGTTTCTAGGGTATAGTTCTATTAGTAGCTATCCCTTTGATTAACTTTTACTTCTCTAAAGAACTCTTTCAAGAGAAACTATACAGACAGAATTATCCCAGCAAACAGTTCAACAATATGTTTAGATACTGTGTTGTTTTGCATGCCCTTTTATATTGAGGATAAAACTTCATTTCAATTATAGGTGATTTAGGTATTGAAAGAGGAAAAGTTCATAGTTCTGTTAAGCCTTATGATCAGTAGTAAAGGATTACACTAGCTTTATGGAGCCTAGCAAGGAAACAGGTAAAATTTTACAGAACTACTATAGATGTGGAAAGTGATGGGGTCTTATGGGTGACACTGGCAGATCCCTGACCCTCAGTTGTGATGAATAGTGTTCTATGCAAGTAATTAATAATAATAACTTCTTTGGGAGTATGAAGATGTCATTCAGTGAGTAAGAGCACTTGTGCAACTATGAGGACCTGAGCTCAGATTTCTAGAACCTGTTTAAAACCCTAAGTTGGTGGCCTGCCTATAACTCCAGTGCTCTACAGGGGCAAAGAAGGAAAGATTATTGGGGCTTGTTGGATGTCAATATAAATCTGGGTTCAGTAGATCCTGTCTCAAGGGAATGAGCTAGAAGGTGATAGAGCAGAACACGTCAAATTCTCTTCTGGTCCTTTGCCTACATAGGCACATGAACACACACACACACACACATGCATATATATCACATATATGCCACACACATACACATATGAATTGTGACTCTTTAAGCATAAAGCCCTTAGCTAAGTATCTGAATTCTCAAAGTGCTCATATAGACTAGCATTGTCATCATGACATACTTCAAATTGTCTCTTTGATGACAATTGTGAAAATGAATGTTAAAAGTCATTTGAAACACTTTGGAAATTCTATTACAAAATAAAACCATGGTGGACGGTGGTGGTGCATGCCTTTAATCCCAGCACTCAGAAGGCAGAGCCAGGCAGATCTCTGTGAGTTCGAGATCCAGGACAGGCACCAAAACTACACAGAGAAACCCTGTCTCGAAAAACTAAACAAAACAAAACAAACAAATAAATAAGTAAATAAATAAAACCATATTTTTATTTTGAAAAATAGTATTATCATATTAATTTTATACTCAACCTATCTGGAGTCCATTTGGGAGACATAATATGATGTGTCTGTGAAATTTCTCTTGATGTTAGTGTTTCAAAATAATGACAGCACACAGATATGATCTTAAATCATTGAAGTTTTATTTAAGAAAATATATGTTCACTATTAATTTATATCCCAAATCCTTTAACTTCATAGTTTATGATTTGATAAGGAAATTTGATGAGAAAATAATTTGAATAAAAAGCTTTAAAGAAGTCAACTTGGGAAAATTCTACTTTTTCATTTTTAACCCCATCAATCTAGGCTCATATGTTCACATGAAATCCCCTTAAATTCTATTATTCATTGACAAAGGAGATGGCATTTCATGCAGTACATGCATCAGTTTGCCTTGTATTTGATTTCTCAGAGGTTGACTGCTACATAAGTCAATTATGTGGATATTTAAAAATGCCTTTGTGTATGGATAAAATGATTTTGTTCCCTTTCTCCTCACAGCACTGGGATATGTTGAAAGGGGAAAAAATTTGATGACTTCTATGTATTCATCTTTCATGTGCCTTCTAGGTGCTTGGAATAAATCCTCCCAACTGTATGACAGCCCACTCTAATGCAGAATTTAGCTTAATGTGGGCTTGTTCTGGATTCCTTCCAAGGGGAGGCAATTATCTTTGGAAGTACCCAAGAGCTCATTTTTATAGCCTAGTCTGCTACAGAGATAGCAGCATGCGCTGACAATGGCGGTGGTGACAATAACATGATGGTACAAATAGCTACTACCTTTATGTGTTTAACTCATGTTCTGTCTTGTATTGGCTGTGTAACCTGAACAAGCTGCCCCATTTTCTTCATCTGTTAAACAGGAGCAATGACCGTGCTTTATGCTATTGTTTTAAAATTAAATGAGATATAGAATGTTTCCTGCAGTTCCATGCTTCTTGTTTTTTATGATACTTTTTAAAAGACATTTTTTAATTTTTGTGATTATGGCATTATTACATCATTTTCCTTTTCCCTTTCTTTCCCCTAAAACCTACTGCGTACCCACATTTTTAATGTTTTAGGAGTGCCTTTTCTGATATCCATCTCCTCATACCTCACTAAGAATTTACTATGTGATAGGCACCACACTAAGAACTTGATAACATTAGCTTTCATTGTTTATATACCATGGAACCTTTCGGAACAGATAGTATTATTATGTTACAGATATAAAAGAAAGAGGAGATCCTTGAAGTAATCTCCCATGTGTCACATAGATTGAAGATACAGATTTGACTACGTTTGTTCAATTTAAAGCCAGCATTATTTGAAAATGATTGCTAAAAATAGCACCTTAATTTGCAAGAATCAATGAAAATCTCTTAACAAATAATTTTAAAAGGAAATATTTACTTTTATGCTCCAAATAATTAAAACATTGGCTGTGTTATACAGTCAATGGCCAAAATAGTGTCTGTTAATTTCACTTTAGTAATTGAATTTTTTCTCTAAACATGCTAGATAGGCCATTTTATGATTTTCATTATTCACTATGATCTTTAAAAGGCATACATCAAATTTTCCTGGATTATCCACAACATGTCGAGTAGGCACTTACCGTTCACTGATTAACTCCTGTAATTACCCTTAAATTAAACTTTTGTAAACAATATTTAGAAGCAATAGTGCAGAAGCAGCTCAAGTGCTGTGAGTCTCATACTCACGAACTGTTAATTGAATCCAACATTGAACTTGAATATTCCAATTAAAAATCTCCTCCTCCTCCTCCTTCTTTTTTGAGACAGGGTTTCTATGTGTAACCCTGGCTGTCCTAGAACTTGCTCTATAGACCAAGCTGGCCTAAAACTAGATCTGCTTGGAATTTGGCCATGCTCTGGTGAGTAAATGGACAACATAAATTGGACATTTTTTTCTTCCTCTTTTTTTGGTGGAAGGAGGTCATAAGGGTAGGGGATGGACATGAGATGACTGGGAAGTGAGTGTGATCAGGATGCATCATGGGAAATTCCCAAACAATAAATAAAAATATTATGTTGGAAAAATTCTCTCTGTCCGGTTTTATCAAATTCCTTTATGTTGAAAAATCAAGAGCTATTAAAAACTGTACTTCTCATTGAATGTATGTGATTTATTGATATTAATAGTAAAATTTCATGTAGATTACCCCTTGTTCCAACTAGTGTTTCATCTCATTATCAAGGAACTCAGCAAATAACACCCAGGAATTAGAAGAAAACTTTTGTACTCTCTTACATTATGAAGGTTTTCTCATATTGAGTTTCTTTTGTGTCCCCACAATCTACTGAAAGTTGAATAGTTTATCAATTGGCAATCCTATTCTCAGAAATTTTATTTCTATAATCTGAGCTTATAGTTATAAATACTATATATGTATATACTTGTATATACCATATATTTTATGTTTTACATACATAGTATGCTCTATACAGTACTATAAACACATGTGACACAAACATGAGAAATCAACAATGTAGTGAAATTTACAGTGAATATTAAGTAGATCATATTGTCAATACTTTATGCAAGAGAATAATAGGAAATCAGAAGCAGCATAATAACAAAAAGTAGATATACACAAAGAGAAATGAAATTTCTTCTTTAAAAAAATGGGTATTTGTTGTGGTCTTTAGCTCTCTTAGACAGTATCTTCACAGAATTTGAATGATATAACTAAATAAAAATATCAAGTAACTTTTTAGGTGCATATGCTGACATCTGTGCCTGAATATTTTTGTGTTAACTGGATATGACACTATTTAGAACAAGTTATTCTAATACCTAACATCATTATCTTATTTTCCGCACATAGAACACTGCTTTAATAAAAGTATTTTCTGTTGAGTTTATTGCACAGAATGGGATGACCACAGTTTTCTGTACACTCAGCTGTGGGGGTATTGTGTTCCCCAAAATATTGTGAATGCTAATAAACTTATCTGGGGTCAGAGAACAGGACAGCCACAATATTAAACATAGAGGTTAGGCAGTGGTAGCATATGCCTTTAATCCTAGCATTCCAGAGACAGAAATCCCTCTGGATCTCTGTGAGTTCAAGGCCACATTGGAAACGGCCAGGCATGGTGATACACACCTTTAATCCCAAAAAGCCACACCTTTAATCCCAGGGAGTGGTGATAGAAAGCAGAAAGGTATATAAGGCGTGAGGACCAGAAACTAGGGCATTTGGCCTGAGCAGGCCTTTGGCCTGGAGAAGCCTTTGGCCTGGAGAAACATGTGGCTGGTTAAGCTTTCAGGCTTCTAGCAGCAGTTCAGCTGAGACCCATTCTGGATGAGGGCTCGGGGCATCCAGTCTGAGGAAACAAGACCAGCTGAGGATCCGGTGAGGTGAGATAGCTGTGGCTTATTCTGTCTCTCTGACCTTCCAGTGTTCACCCCAATAACTGGCCTCAGGTTTGATTTTATTAATAAGACCTTCTAAGATTCATGCTACACTCAGCCAACACTTTAACAGGGTCTCTCTGTAGTTTTGGTGCCTCTCCTGGATCTTGCTCT
Organism: Peromyscus nudipes; assembly: GCA_902168325.1. NCBI lineage: Eukaryota > Metazoa > Chordata > Mammalia > Rodentia > Cricetidae > Peromyscus > Peromyscus nudipes. Next base: position 19,744 of record CABHPH010139683.1, read on the forward strand.
GTAGACCAGGCTGGCCTCGAACTCACAGAGATCTGCCTGTCAGCCATTGCTTTTTACACTCAGCTCTGTGTTCCACATTTTTGTATCTTTTGACTGTAATAAAGAATGGAAATATGGATTTGGTCAGGTTAAATTATTTCTTTAATTTTTTGTGATTATTATATTATTTACCTACCCTTTCACTTTCCTCCCTCAAATTTTCCCATATATCCCTCCTTGCTCTCTTTCAAATTCCCTGCCTCTTTTTTATTAATTGTTGTTATATGCATGTACATATCTGTGTATATGTGTATATTTCTAAATATAACCTGCTCTGTTTATATAATGTTACTTGTATGTATGCTTTCATGGTTGACCCTTTGGTATTAGATAAGCAACTGATGTGCTCTTCCCTGGAGAAGGCTATTTTTTTTTTCTGCTTGCAACATTCCTGGGTTGCCTGTAGCTCTTTGTGATTGGTTAAGGCCTGGTGGTTTTTCTCTTTTCCTCTTTGGCCTATATTGATGTCTTTGTTTACCTCATATTCAGTCAGTCATGTCGTGAAATTTCATGAGGGTAGTAGCCTCTGAAATGACTAGGAGGCACAGTCTCATAGCAAACTCTGTGATCTATTTCCCCTTAGAATCCTTCTATTCCCTTTTCCAAAATGTTTCTAGAGCCTTAGGTCCAGTTTTGAGACAAGACCTTACACTGTTGTCCAAGTTGATTTCCAATTCACAGTAATCCTCCTGCCTCAGCCTCCAAAATGCTAGGGTTTTAGGTATGAGTAACCATGATCAGCTCATACTAATCTTGTTGATTTAAAAAGAAAGAAAGAAAGAAAGAAAGAAAGAAAGAAAGAAAGAAAGAAAGAAAGAAAGAAAGAAAGAAGGGAAGGAAGGAAGGAAGGAAGGAAGGGAAGAAGAAAGAAAAAAAGAAAGGAAGGAAGGAAGATTGAGGTAAATTCATTTGTTCCAGTGTGTATTTTCTCCACACAGTAGAGAAAATTGTGATGGTAGCAACTGAATGTACAATTTGTCATTCTTCCAACATGGGAAATACAGAGAGCCATATGGCTTCCCTCACCATTGCATCTGATTGACATCTCAGTTTTAGACATGGCCTCACAGTTCTCCCACAAACAGATTTCCCGGAAATCTAAAAGAGTAGGAATCCAGGAGGAAGTCAAAGCATTACAAATTTGTCATATTTGTTCTCATTTTTGTTTGATAAAATTTATCTCCTTTAGTAAGCAACTGATGATGTTTTATTTTTATAATGGGTGACAGCTTTGTTATTGCTTAAAATAAAACGTCATGGAAATGAAGGCAACGGCCCCCCTCTCCTCTAATCTATCAGCGGCAAATAGTTCAGTAGTGAGGCACAAGGCCTCTTGAACCCTTTCTCTGTGTACATCTATCTATTGAGAGCCCATCTTGTGCAGACCTAGCACAGGCATCCAAAGCTGTGACTTCATATTTGCAATGGCTATCTTACCTAGAAAATGGTTCCATTGGATAGTTCCAATCCAAAGGTTATACAAATGGTCTATGATAAAAATAAATGTTTGCATGAAAAAAAACTGAAACTTATTAATCTGGGAGAACCACTGGTGGGGTTGTGTGTGTGTGTGTGTGTGTGTGTGTGTGTGCATTATGGTTGAAAGCAAGATTAGAGAGGGTATGGTGGAGAGAATAATTATATAAATGTCCCTTTTGTCAAATATTGTTAAACTGTCAAAAAACAAACAATAAAAATGTGCCTTTCAAATCATTTGTGAAAGAATGTAAATAAAATAAATAGTAATTTTGAAATGAATTTAGGAAATTGTTAATTGTGTAATATGGTCAAGATTTATAATGCATCAAAATAGCTATAACAGTACCATATAGGCACAGTGAAAAAACAATGTCTAGGGATAATTAAAACTTCTAATTATCAAGGATATCTCGAAGACCAGCAATAACACAGCACACTTTGAGGACTGTCCCCTCAGGGTCACATGTAGTTTTACAACTTAAACAATAAGCACCCATGTTTACATCTGGTCAGGGATTAAGCAAGTGTGGGAATTTTCAATGTTTTTGATAAGGTTGCAGTCACATGTTTCCTGTACTGCTTGTATGTTAGAGGCCTGTAAACATGTGAATGTGAACACATCTTAAACATGCAGGAGAATGTAATGAGTTTATCCCTCGTTCTTCAGCTATTTCTTCTAAATTCCTTCACAATAACAAACACTTTCTGCATTGTGGAACCAGGGGGCTGGAGAGATGGCTCAGAGGTTGAGAGCACTTATTGCTCTTGCAGAGGACCTGGGTTTGATTACTAGCACTCACATGGCAACTA
>CABHPH010139684.1:0-46891 GCA_902168325.1 Peromyscus nudipes
GGGGGGGGGGTGATGGCCATGGACGCCAGCCTCGGGGGGTCAATGGGCAGATGGCCGTGGAGGCCGGCCTCGGAAGGCTGTGGGGAGTCTGAGGAGGTAAGGCGGGAGACACAGATCAAACTATGCAGGGTAAAGTAGGTAGGTCTATGGCCACAGGTCTCTGGAGTCTAGGGTGTACAGCTGTCTTGAATGCAGGCCCCCAGAGTCTGTAGGGAGGCAGGGCTGTACACACTGGTCTCCGACTGGGGCCCTGGGATTGAGCTAAGAGTTGGTACTGTAGGGTAAGATGAGGCCCATATTGTTGGGGGATGGAGGGGCATGGCCGTTGGTCTTGAGGCCCTGTGGGGTAAATCGTGTCTCACACCCTGATGTAGGGGCCCGTGTGGTATAAAAGGGGACCGTGGACTCTGGTCTCTTTGGGGCCTGGGAAAAGGAGATCCATGCAAGGTTTTTGGTCTCTGGGGCCCATTCGTGAGACTGAACTCTTGAGACATTGTGTGCTCCGGGTGCCCTCCTCAGTGGACGTAGCTGTGCCAGTCTGCCCAGTACGATTTCAGGCCAGAGAGACACTGGTCAGCCCTGGGCTTCCATCTCTTGGTCGTGAGGTCTCCCGAAGCTCTGCAGTAGTGGCATTCCACTGCTGAGTGTCTTCTCTTCCTCTGCTGCTCTTTCAAAGTCACTCCTCCAGACTTCGTTCTCGGGTTTTTTGGGTTTGTTTTGGTTGGTTGGTTGGTTGGTTGGTTGGTTGGTTGGTTGGTTGGTTGGTTGAGAAAAGTTCTTGGTTTTGTAGCCCCGGCCGGCCTTGAACTCCAAGGCCATCGAGTCTGCCCCATCCTGCCCAAGTGCTGGGATGTCAAGCACACACTTAGCTTTCTTTTCTACGCTTTTATTTATTTATATTGTGTGTGTTTGAGTGTGAGTGTGTACTTTACCCTGCACAGGTCAGGGTTAAAGGACAACTTGTCGGAGTTGATTCTTTTCACCTTATGAGTCCCAGGGATTGAACTTGGGTCATCAGGCTTAACAGCAGGTGACTTTACCTGCTGAGCCATCTGACCAGCCCCCCTCCCCACTTATTCCTTAAAATTTGTTTACATATTTTTGGGGGTTTTTGTTTGTTTGTTTGTTTGTTTTTGAGGCAGGGTTTCATGTAGCCCAGATTAACCTCAAACTCCTTGTGTAGCGGAGGCTGGCCTTGAATTCTTTTTGTTTTTGTTTCTTAAAATGGATTTTTCTATGTGACAGCCCTGGCTGTTTTGGAATCAGCTCTGTACACCAGGCTGTCCTCAAACTCATAGAGATCCGCCTGCCTCTGCCTGGAATTAAAGGGGTGGGGTGTCAGGAATGCTAGGATTAAAGGCGGACGCCACCACACCCAGCTTTGGCCTTGAATTCTTTGGTGTTCACCACAATGCCCTGCTTTCAGTAAGACTTTGTCTGTTGCTTTGTCTTTCCCCTAATCCCAGCTTTAAATGTGCTGTGGCTGGGGGTTAGTAGACAAGGAACTAAGAGAGCTTAAGGGTTGTGGAATCGATTCTTAGAGGCTGGAGCATTAGCATTTTATAGTAGAGTCATTGAAACTTGTTCAGCCATCTAATAAACATGGACCTTTCCCTTTCTTTTAAAAGAAGTCTGTTCACCCCACCCACCGTCCTTGCCACCAGCAGCCTCTTCTCAGATGTCTTGTCCTGCTTCTTGTTTCCGCCTTCACCCTGTCTTTTCCTGCCAGTGTCTGGCCTGACTCATGACCCTTGAAACATCTGGACGTCTGTGGTCCCAGGGGACAGACAAGACCAGACCAGGTGAAACAGCTCCCCGAAAAGTTGCAGAGATACGTGGTTTGAGATTGAAGCCAGATGACTTTTATGTGAAGTAGTTTATTGATTTTGTTTCTTCTGTGTTGGCATAAAATGTATTACTGTGTTTCATTTTGCGTGTGCCAAGTAGGTGACAGGTCAGCCTTACTTCTGTGATTATTGTAGCTATGGGAATAATGGTGGTAGGAAGGTGGGTTGGCCTTAATTTCTGGTTTCTGTATGGTTTGGTTTGGTTTCCATTGATAAGTTAAATGGAATTAAACTGACTTTATACTTTGGAAAATGGCGTTCTTTCCTTTATAAATCTTGACAGAAATATTTTGTTGCTTGTGTTAAACTGATTAGAACTTCTTGTGTTGTGTTTTGTTTTAAATTTTGGTTTTTTGTTTTTCTAGACAGGGTTTCTCTGTGTAGCCTTGACTGCCCTGGAACTCTGTAGACCAGGCTGGCCTTGAACTCAGAGATCTGCTTGCTTCTACCTCCCACCATAAAAGGTGTTGAGACTAAAGGCGTGTGCACCCCACCTCTGCTCATCCTTTGTATTATAGTAAAACTTCGAGTACATCTAAAATTTTAGTTAGCAAGTCTTTTGTATGTGTGTATAATATTGTGATAATTACCTGTATTTTTCTTTTTAATTGTATGTGTTCACAGTTTTCTGTTTTAACACACATACTTCTTAATTCATTTATAATTTCATCCGCTTTTTGTCAGACAGAGCTGTGGTATTGTTTGATTTATCAGTGATGGTTTAAAAAGGCAAAGGTAGTCATTGGCAACTAGAACTTGTTGTAGCAACAAGCATCACTGCCCCAGTCCTATCCAAACTCAAGCTTGAAGAAATGTTGGTGAGAGATAATTAAAGGTGGCATTTCAAGGGCTTTATTTCGTGTGCTGATGCTTGGATTTGAGAACTTAAGATATGGCAAAATTTATCTGTTGAAACTTGTAGCTTGTGAGACTTTTTGCTCAGCTCTGCAAAATTCCATGTAGCCCTGCTCCTGGCTTGTCTTTCTTTGGTCCTGGGCATAGGCAGTCAGATGTGTCCTAGAGATTAAGTCTGAGGTCTTCTGACCTGGCAGGCAATACCCAGAGATCATGGGGGACAGAGGGTAGGGTGTAAATAGACAAGCCAGGCAGAGCAAGATGAAAGGGGCTTTTGTTTTGTGTTTTTAACCTAATAACCTCTGATACAGTATTGAACTGTGCACACTTTGATTACTCTTATGTATATAAGAATGAGATTTTTGCTGTGAATCTAGTCACCATTTCTGCTCAAAACTATGGTTTCATTGTGTGGTCGGTGAGTCCTTTACGCCTGCAAATGGGAGTAAGCTGGGCACACAGGGAGATTAGTAATTGTCTACTGATGGCCAGATGTGAGAGTGAGTGACAGTAATGATTGGCTCTCCTTCTGTTGGAGAGTAGACTAGGAAGCCAGAATCAAAATAGCAAACCTAGGGAACTTCCAAATGCTGGGCTTTAGTCACTGCTTTAGAGATTAATTATTTGGGCAGATTTTGTCATGTGCAGTGATTCAACCACCAGCTCCTGCTCTCTATCCCTGAACATTCTTCCTGCAGGTGAATATTGCATGACATTACATCCTTTTGCAAGTTTGTACTTGGTACACTGAGTCCTCAAGCCTAAAGGCTTGTTTCCTAGGCCTCGCACAGGATCCAGCCATAAAGCAGTGATAGCTAACATTGAGTGCTTTGTGTGCCAGAAATTGTGCAGGAGCACTGCCTGTGACAGTTAATTTTACCTTTACCCATTTGAGAGGCTGTTCTTCCCAGTTTCAGATGCACAAACAAGGCACAAAGAGTGGTCAGCTCAGCTCCATAGCCATACTAGCCTGTTTCCAAAGCCTGTGTGTGCTTTGCTGCTCTAGTAACCAGTTTTAGCCAGCCCTGGGGAAACCCCTTGCAGAATCTATCTGTTCGTTAGCAGAGATTGTACCACTAGCAGTTGAACTAAAATGCCTTTGAAAACACAGGAAAACCACATGCTTTAAAAAGGAACGTTTATAGCCTGGAGTGGTAGAACACGCCTTTGATCCCATCACTCTGGGAGGCAGAGGCAGGCGGATCTCTGAGTTTTGAGGCCAGCCTGGTCTACAGAGTGAGTTCCAGAATAACCAAAATTACGCAGAGAAACCTTGTCTTGAAAAAAACCAGAGAGGGGTGGGGTGGGGGGATACTTAACAGATAAAGTCAGAAGTAAAGCGTTCAAGTGTAGTGTCATTTTCTCAAACCTCACATCAAAAAGTAAGCCTCACAGACAAGTTGTAACTGGAGCCCTACAAGGCAGACACCTACTACTTTTAAAACAAGCTTGGAGTCAGCTCACTCACAGCGAACCTCAGGGCCTCTCCCTTTTTGTGTTCGTTGTTTTTCCAGAAGAAATGAGGGGAACTGATGAAGGAGAGTCTTATGTTGAATTTGAGTTTTGAGTTTTGGTATCATAAGATCAGCCAGTGGGTAACAGCCAGTTTCTTCATGTCAGAACTCAAAATTTTAAATGCCTTGTCTTTTTATTTTGTTGTAATAATTTCTTTTTCTTCATTTATATCATGTCTATACCTTCCTCAGCCCCTTCCAGTTCCTCCTATGTCTCCCCGCTGCTACTCAGATTCTTGACCTCTTTTATTACTGTTACACACACTCACATACACAGGAAGAATAAATCCAACCGATAGAGACTATTTAGTAATGTTGCTATGTATGTGTGTTTAGGACTGACCACTTGGAATTGGATAACCTGTTGTTGTTGTTGTTGTTGTTGTTGTTGTTGTTGTTTTTAACTGTTCTATTTGGAGAGCAGGCATCGGAAGACAGTTTAGGGGAGTGATCATGTGGGTTCCAGGATTAAACTTGGTTCATCAGTTTTGGTAGCAAGGGCCTGTCCACTGAGCCATCTTGCCAGCCCTGTCATTTCTTAATTAATCCATGAGGTAGTTTATTGCTTTAAATTCACCTTTAACTTCTTTTTTTTTTTAACCTAAGGAAATAATACAAAGTCAAACTAAAGGTCTGTGTGCTTAACTCCAGGGTACACCTTGGGAATTATATAAGTGAGCTGGCAAGCTGAGTGATCTGGCATAAATAGATTTTAAAAAAAGATAAGCCCTCCTTTGGGTCACAGAGTGTTTTGAAAGAAACAAACCCCAGAAGGTAACAAAATGAGCGGAAGTTGGGCTAAAGTCAGGAGGTAACTGATTCACTGAATGTAAAATGCATCTCAGCCCAGCAGTGGTGACACACACCTTTAATCCCAGCACTCTGGAGGCAGAGGCAGGCAGATCTCTGTGAGTTCCAGGCCAGCTAAGGCAGAGAAACCCTGTCTCCAAACAAACAAAAATTACATCTCATTTCATATATAGTTAAATGAGGGGAATGTGGTATCAGGGATGGGATATTTAGTCATAGTCTTTATGTGTTAGGACTGATTCCACAAATGGAAATTGATGCTTAACGTGGGTCTTTCTACTTTTTCCCTTCTTTCTTTTTCAGTGGCACAGGGTGTTTGGTAAGGTGAATTATTTCCAATCTGAGTTCTGCACTCCGTTGCAGCATTTTCATTTTGTCTGTAGGAACGTCTGTCAGGGAGAGAGAGCATCAGTGAAGTGAACCAGTAGTAGTAAGTTGTTTGCAGTGGAACTCAGCTGAGAAGGAGATTTCAGACACTGCCTCTTCCCAAGCTCCCTGCAGTTCTTCATCCTCACTGCGTTGGCCACTTGCATCTTTGAAGTTGGATCTATGACCAGGGAGTTGACCTGGTCACAGTTATATAATTAGGTGTAGTTTGCAAGATTGTCCTTAGCATTAAATGAGCACTGTGTTTTTAGTCCTTGATGTGAAGATTTCTTGTTTGAAGGGAGATCCTCGGTTCAGGGTATATTCAGCAGTTATCAGTTGTGAGGGCCCCTATAGACCCTTGATTGTCTAGAAATCATACCAAAAGATTTATGATAAAAAAAGGTGCAGTACTTTGGTTACTGGTTAAAGTACTAATCTGGATGTTAAATCACCAACTTGAAATGTTTGCTTTTAGCTGTATTTAAGCAGAGATTGCTTTTTACCTCTGCAGTCTACTGAATCCTGTCTTCTGGACCTGGCATCTTGTATTTTTTCACTGTTACCCTACAATGTTGCCATCTTTGCATCATTGCTCCTGTTTCTTTCCTGTTCAAGATTATTCTTTTGCTTCCTGTCTATTCTCAACATGCCACTGATCCTTTTCATTCCATCAGATTGCACCTGGTTGGTAGATCCTGTTCTAGCTGCTCTTCACACCCGACTGGGGACTGTCCTTTGACTTGACGTCACGTGTTAGGCTTGTCTCTTCAGCTTGATGCCAGTCAGTACAAGGCAGGATATATGGAAAGGCAGTGTGCAGAGATGTAGGTACAAACCCTGTTTCTACCCTCTTGCTAGTTTTGTGTTGGCTTAGCAGGACACTTCCATTTCCCCATCCAGAAATTGGGGACTTTACCTATGACCATTACAGAGTTGATGAAATTCCAGAGAAAACTGGAAAGCTCTGGCAAGCAGGGACACAGCTGGTACCTAGGATACAACTTAGAGGAGCTGACCCTGTGCTGCTGTGGGAGGCATGGAAAAGGAATAGTGATATGAGGCCTAAGAAGTGCAGGGGTGAAGTTTGTCGGTGGGTAGGTAGAGCATTGCATCCCTGCTTAGGTGTAGGACATGTGGAGAACCAGAGAGGAGTGACCACTGCACAGAGGAGGTAGAGGTGGAAGGGAGGAAGTCAGGGCATGACAAGAAAGGAAGAAGAGAACATGTGAGGTAAAGTGTGCTTTGAGGAGAGGTATAAGAAGCATGGCTTTCTGAGAAGTATGAGAACCCAACTTGGTCCTTTGGCAAGCAGGAATGCCCTGAGAGGCAGGCCAGCCCAACTAGTAATAATGCTACAGCCCTTGAATCCCATGCCAAAGGCTTTGAGTTGTGCTATGAGTGACTGTGCTCTGAAGGTCCTAAGCAAGAGTGATAAGAACTATGTAAATGGATGAAGGTCACCCTGGCCTCTAGAGTATGACTGGGTAGAGGAGCACAGGTTCCAGGGAGGAAGTCAAACTCTCGGGAATTTGTACACTTTTCCACAGAGCCAAATGGCAAATAGTTCAGACTTTGCACTCTGGACTGTCCTTTCACTTGGTGTGACTTTGTTCGACAGTGTCCTATGTCAAGTATTTTGGAGTTTTTTGGTTTTTTGGGTTATTTTTGTTTTTTGTTTTTGTTTTTTTGATGGTTTTTTTGGTTGGTTGGTTGGTTGGTTGGTTGGTTTTTTGTGACAGGGTTTCTCTGTGTAGTTTTGGCACCTGTCCTGGATCTCACTCTGTAGACCAGGCTGGTCACAGAGATCCGACTGCCTCTGCCTCTGCCTCTGCCTCCCCAGTGCTGGGATTAAAGGCGTGCACCACCACCGCCCTATGTCAAGTGTTAAGCCTGTCTCTTCAGCCTGATGCCAGTCTAGAGTAAAGAAAGGTGGGACACATGGAAAGGCTTTGTGCAGAGATGTGGGTACAAACCTTTACCTGCTGACCTCAAACCTTTAAGGAAACCTTGCTGGCTTTCCTGACTCTCAGGCATCTTACTTGGGACCCAGAAAACTTCTATGTGACTTAGACCTGTCAATATTTACTATATTTGAAATTAGAACAGCTTAATTTTTAATTTTTAAAAATTTTCTCACTGTAAAATAAATCTAGGTTACTCTATTAATGAAAAACTATTTTTATGAAACAGGTTTAGTGAAAAGAATTCTATTGTCTTCCACTTAGCAATTCCTTTAAAAATGGCTTAATAAGAGACAGCCAATCCTCAGATCTGTCCCCAGATTGGGTCTGTCACAGTTGGTTGTTGAAGTTCATGAAGAAAATTTGGCCTCAAACTGTAGTTAGAAAATGGAGAAGCAATTACTCTTTCCAGGGAGTGGTGGGTGTCCTGCTCATTACTTAGTTGGGGCTTTGTTCTTAAGCTAAGCATTGGGATCTGGACCATCGGGTTTTTTGTTTGGGTTTTTTGTGTGTGTGTTTTGGTTTTGTTGTTGCTTTGTTTTTGTTGTTGTTTTTTTTGTTTTTTGTTTGTTTTTTTTTTAAAGATTTATTTATTATGTATACAGCATATATGACTGGAGGCCAGAAGAGGGCACCAGATCTCATTACAGATGGTTGTGAGCCACCATGTGGTTGCTGGGAATTGAACTCAGGACCTCTGGAAGAGCTGCCAGGGCTCTTAACCTCTGAGCCATCTCTCCAGCCCCTGTTGTTGTTTTAAGACAGGTTTTTTTTTTTTTTGTTTGTTTTGTTTTTTTTGTAGCCCTGGTTGTCCTGGAACTAGCTCCGTAGACCAGGCTAGCCTCGAACTCACAGAGATCTCCTGCCTCTGCTGCCTGGCCATTGGGGAGCTTGTATACCCTGTCAGGCCAGACTCCGTAGTTCTTACTCTTGTGGGAGTATTTGTGTGTGGTGCTATTCTGATTTTTGAAGATTTTTTTTTTATTATGTGAAGATTTTTTTTTATTATGTTTGATCCAAGAAAATTATGTTTGTTAATGCTACCATTGATTTCCTCAGAAACTTCTCAGCAGGGGTAAGTGGTCAGCAGCAGCAGTAGATACAGGCTCCCCAAAGTCTAATGTGTTCTTGAAAACCTGGATTTTATTATTGACAGCAGATTTTATTCATAATTTTCTCTAAAGTAAGATGTTCACTTTGCTCATTTTCAAAAATCTACCACATTTCAAAGTCTGAATGACCAACCTTGGTAAGCTGTTCCAAATGAAGAGAGCATTCTGTGAAAACAATGGCAAGGAGGTGCCTTTCCTGGAGACAGACAGATGTGCATGAAGAAGCAGCAGACAAACTTGGTGAAAACACAGAAAAGCCTGGTTACAGGATGGGGAGCAAGTCAAGTCAGTGATTCCGGTGTTGGTCGGGGACATTCCTAAGGAAAACTGGCTCTTTGCCTTTTCTTTTGCCACATGGATGTCCTGCAGAACTTGAGGATGCTACTGCAGCATGGTGCTGGACTGGCTGCCAGTGGCCTCTGCTTATCCACACGGAGGATGACATTGGTCCAGCAGAGCACAGATCTGCATCATTTCAATACAGCTTTGACCCTTGAGTTTTGTGAGGACCTCTGCCATGCAGGAAACTATCAATAGTGGAATGACCAAGACAAGGCAGGTTTGAAGAACAACCACATTTTTTTTTTGTCTTGCTAGATTTTATTGTTTTTGTCCCAAAACAAAAATACAGTGATATTTATAGAAAACCAAATGGTAGAGCTGCTATAAAATGAAGCCTCTCTTGGTTTTCCCACTGTCCTGGAATCCCTCCTCAGTCCCCATCTGTAATTAACAATGTGTATGTTCTCAGCCATTCTTTGTACTCATCTATCTTTATATTTTATGATTTAATTTATTTATAAGCAGCAGCTCCTCTCCTGGACTTGTAAATTCTGATTGTGGCTTGCTTATTAGTGTATGGTTTGAGATCCCTTGCCGGGAAGTTTTGTGTTTGACTCCTAAAATCCTGGCCACAGCCCTTGAGCTGTAACTGCTGCATTAAGGTCATTTCACATGTGAAGAAAATGATTCCCAGGAAGAGTGAGTGTGGGTCACTTTGGGCTGCTACAGAGCTGCAGGTGTTCCAGTCAAGAGTTCTGTCCAGGTGTGTCATACCCACTGTCTGTGATCAGATGTGCTAGATCACCTTCATCTGTGGTTCCAGTCATCCTTCATGGTAGCTGCAGTCTGTTTTTTATATAGGTGTCTTAGTTAGGGTTTCTGTTGCTGTGAAAACACACCATGACCACAGCAACTCTTCTTATAAAGAAAACATTTAATTGGTGTGTTTTGCTTACAGTTTCAGAAGTTCAGTCCATTATCATCGTGGTGGGGAGCATGGTGGCGTGCAGGCTGACATGAGAGCCCTACATCTTGCAGGCAACAGAAAGTTGACTGAGACAGTGGGGTGGTATTCTGAGCCTGGAAACCTCAGAGCCCACCCCCAGAATGACACACTTCCTCCAACAAGGCCATACCTACTCTAAACAAAGCCATACCTCCTAATAGTGCCACTCCCTATGAGATTATGGGGGCCAGTTACATTCAAACTACCACAATAGGTACCCTCATCTATCATACTGACTGTATACTTAGTACTAAAGTGATGCCCCAGGACAATCTTGTCCATTCATCTGCCTACCTTTTAGACTTCCATCCACTGAGAAGTAGGCACATATCAGTAGCTATGCAAAATGGTAAGAATTCAGTTTGCTTAGCATTCTAGAGTCTCTCTTTGCTTGTGTTTTAGAGCGCAATTGGCATCTGACTGAAGAGATGAGATCCCAGCCAGGCATGGTAACACATGCCTTTAGTCTAACTAACACTTGTAGGGAGCAGAGGCAGTCAGAGTTCACTGAGTGAATTGGTTCAAGGTCAACCTTACCTACAGAGAGAATTCCACGCCAACCAGGGCTATACAGTGAAACCCTGTCTTTGTGGGGAGGGGGGCAGAAATAATTAGATGAATAAATAAAATAAAAGACATGTGTCCCCATGGTTCCATGTGTAGGAATCCTACAGAAATGTGCTGGCATTTCACCAAGATTTGCAGTTATAGAGGCTAAGGGCAGTGAAGCAGTGAGCTGGGTCATGCTGTATAACTGGTTAGAGGGGTCTGTGCTTGGTGAAAGCAACATGACCTGCTGAGTGAGAGCACTTGTCAATCAGTGAGCCTGTATAAAAGGTGGTAAATGCCCGGGTAGGATGGTACTGGCAGTTAATGTATGTCACCTGTGGATGAAGATGGGACTGTCATTGAAGAGGTCTTTTGCTTGTATTTTGTTGCACACCAAAGTGCCTTTCATTTTTACAGTGATAAGGAGGAAAAGGCCAGCCAGAGAAATCAGATCATTGGTAACAGCTAAGAGGTGGCAGATCTCCCATGAACTCCTAGTGAAGATCTTTGTGTCCACTTTTCCAAGGCACACTGGCTTTTGTAAACTGTTCTAGGCTACTACTTTTTCATGTTTAAAATTACTTAAGTTTTTATTTTTCTCTTTTAATTGCCCTGCTCTGGGTATCTAGAACAGCAAAACAGCTGTTTTTATAAAAGCTCCTTTAGACCTGGCAGTGGTGGCATATGCTTTTAATCACAGCGCTTAGGAGGTAGAGGTAGGTGGATCTCTGAGTTTGAGGCCAGCCTGGTCTCCAGAGCTAGTTCCAAAACATCCAGGGCTCCACAGAGAGACCCTGTCTCGAAAAACAAAAAAGCTCAGTTACTTACATAAATAGACCTTCTCAGTTTCGTTGTTGTATGTAGGAGCCTGGGCTAGATAGAGTACTGTCATTTGTCACATCTTGATATACCTATATATCTGACAGTAAAGCACTAGTAGCCATGTAGTGATGGGAATAATGCAGGCACCTACATCCTCAATGCCTCTACCTCAGCATTTGGTCTTATTTGGATTTCTTTAAGAAATTAAAGCCACAGTTAGAGTTGAAGTCTATACATGTAATTTCTCAGTTGTACACCTCTGTCTCCTTGTCCACAGCAACGATGTCTGCTGTGACCATTGTGCAGCTTGCCCCTGCCTCTGAGTTGATGAATCGGTGCACAGATAGTTTTTGCTTGAGCAGACTGAGTAGGATCACTTTCTCTGTGCCTTTTCCTACATCTTTCTATATCTTCTCTCTTGTTAACTCTGACCCACATGGTGTGTTCTATGCTTGATGTCTCTGCATGGACTGTGCCACTGTGTATTATACCAGAAAGGACATGAGGCAGTTGTCAAAAGCATTCAGGATGTCAGAGATCATCCTTGAAAGAAATAATGTCCTCTCCTTAGAACCCTAGTAAATTCAGGTATGAAACAGTGACATTCATGTGAAACAGACAGACACTGAGAAAATAATTTACCCTGTTTTTAGTTTACTTAATCATTAATTAAAGAATTCAGAATTCAGTGGTTTTGTTTGTTTGGTTAGTTTTTTTGTTTTGTTTTGTTTTAAGATTTATTTGTTTATTATGGATACAGTGTTCTGCCTGCATGTATGACTGCAGTCCAGAAGAGGGCACCAGATCTCACTACAGGTGGCTGAGAGCCACCATGTGGTTGTTGGGAATTGAACTCAGGACCTCTGGAAGAACAGCCAGTGCTCTTAACCGCTGAGCCATCTCTCCAGCCCCCAGAATTCAGTGGTTTTTAAAAAGTAGTCAGTTTACCTCATGAGAATGTTTTGTAATCTAAGTAAAATACTACTACGAATGGAGAGAATTTATGGGTGAATTCTGTAAGTAAGCACTGTGTACATTGTCATTTCATTTATTTTCTTCAGATACTAGAGATTGAACCCAGGGCCTCAGACATAATGGGCAAGCATTCAAGCCTTTTTTTTTCAGAAGGCTTGCTGAATTGCCCTGTTGGCCTCCCAAGTAGCTGGAATTATGGGTGCATGCCACTGTCTTGAGCTAAATTACCACTTGGGTGTGTGTGTGTGTGTGTTTGTTTCAGTCAAGCTCTCACTGTGTAGCCCAGGCTGGTCTCATAATTGAAATCAACCTCTTGGGTACAGCATTTCAGGCATGTGTACTCATTTGCATGGCCTGTACCTCATGGTTTTTCATTATCCCCAACCAGAGCCTATGCCTGTGAGTATTCTCTTCCTCCCTTAGCTGCACTGCTGCCAGGCATACTCAGTCTTTAGGGAGTCTGTGTGTTAAGTAGGAGCACACTAGTCGTCCACCTGTCTCTGCTAACTCTTCTGTATTCCAGGCCCCTCACAATGCTGGGGGCATCAGCACTTCCTTCAGACTTACCCATTTCATGGCAGGATCTGATGAGGACTTCAAAGCATGTGTTTTCAACCTACCTTTTTGTAACACTGTTTTTAGTACTTGTTACTCTTGTTAAATTTTTATTTTCAAACAAATGTATATCAGTTGGCAAACTTAGCTGTCATACAGTTTCTTCAATTTAGAGAGCGCTTTGAATTCCTACCTATATATTTAAACATATGTTGGTGTTTAATATAAGTAAGAGTCAGGGTTGGGTATATTCCTAGTGAATGCTAATGAAGATGGAGAATGAGAAGCAAGCTATTGGGAAGGATTAGCAGCCCTGTGTTAGGTTTAGAGTTCCAGCTTGAAATTCTGAGATATTTCTCCTTTTGGTACAGTTCTCAAAATGATGACTTTATTACATTAATGAGGAAATCTCGGTCCTTATAGTAGCCTGAGTCTAAAGTACAGCAAATTTGGTCACTGTTTCTCTTCCAGTTCCCTCTATTTGAGGGACACAGAAAGAAGAGCCTCAGTAGGGCCACCTTGATTTTGGACTTCTTGGCCTCTCAAACCATGAGAGAACTTTCCATTCACTCTAAATGTACTGGCTGTTCTATGATCTCAGCAGAGATTGACTAGCCCTGGGAAGCTAGCTAGCTACCTCTTGCTCATGGGCCCCCCACTCCTCAGCCTTTGCTCTCATGCCAAAGGGAAGCCCCATGAAGGCAGGGTTTGCCCTGAGCCTCATGTTCTCAGAGCCATACCCGCCATAGAGTGGTCCCAACAGTGTCTGTAGTTTAAAAAGTAAACTTCACTGACAGGTGGGTGCTGATAATGGAAGATGATTTACCTCTGTTCCCCCTAAACTGCCTGTGCCCTTCTTGTTCACACTCAGCATCTTTGATTTTAAAAATCGGGTAAGAGGACATGATGGTGAATGCCTTTAAATTAGCCTTTTAATCCCATCACTCAGCAGCAGGCAGAGCAGATCTCTGTGAGTTCAAAGACAGCCAGAGCTATATGGAGAGACCTTGTCTCAAAAAATAATAATAATTAATTAATTAGTTAAAATAAAAATTAAGCATGGCCTGGAGAGGTGGCTTAGTGGTTAGAGCCTATACTGTTCTTCCAGAGGACCAGGGTTCCATTCACAGCACCTGAATTGGGTAGCTCATAACATTCTGTAACTCCAGCCTTAAAAGAACTGATGCCTTCCTTTGGCATCTGTGGATACACACACACACATAAATAAAAGTAAATCCTATGTGAGTGCATGTGTGTGTTCTTAAGTGCTAGCACCAAGCTGTGGTGTGGTGTGCAGTTCATGTCCTGTCCTGCTGTGCATACCCACCACCTTGCTCATTTTCCTCAGCCACAAGGACCTCCCTTCCCAGTGTGTCCTCCCAGTACACATCTGTGTCACTGGCTCCCTACCACCTGCTGCTCTTCTGCCCTGCCCCCTCCTGGTCTTAAGGCTTCTTCTGAAGTCCATATCAAAGTAAGATGCTTTCTGATTCCTGCTTTTGAGCAATAAGCACTACTGGTGGCTTAGCTTTTTTTTAGTAACATCACCTTCAGCCCACAGCTGCCTATAAAACAGCAGAATTGCGCTAATGGGCTATCAGTTTTATTGCAATGTGTTTCTCATTACTGAACTAATTTGTATGTTTTCTTATATGGTTTTATTTTTCCTGGAGTTAATGATTACCTCATTTTTATACAAAACCAGTTCCCCATCTCTCTCTTGTTTCTTTCCTCCCCCTCTCATTTGGCCAAATTGTAACTTTTTAAGATTTTATTCTTACTTGGATGTATGTGAGTATGTACACGTGCATGAGCATGCCCACAAAGTTTCAGGGTATCAGATCCTTTGCAGCTGAAGCTGCTGTGAGCTGTGAGCTACCCCACATGGGAATCAAACTCTGGTGCTCTGAAAAAGCAGTAAGCAGTCTTAACCACATGAGCCATCTCTCCAGGCCAGCCAGTTTGTAGCTTCCAGCACTTTCTTGTAAATGGATTTGGCTTTTTACATGTTCAAAAACATTTTTATTCTCTCTTCAACCTTAATTAAAACTTAACTTTGTATAGAATCTTAAGTTGAAATTAGTTTTTAGAGTTTTAAGGATGGTTAAGTATTTATCCCTCTCCCTACAACCTTGGGTGGCCATCAGACTCTTCTTCCTTTTGTGAGGTTGGAGTCTCTGCTGCTCTGTGAGGATGTCCTTGTTCTGCACCTATGCCTCAGTTGTGGTGGACTCATCAGCCCTTCTGCCTGCAGACCTTGTACCTAGGAGACTAACCCTCTGATATTCTTCTTTTTCTCTCTTGTCTCAGAACTGTCAACTGGGCCATATACCTCTGGAACCCATCCTCCGGATGTATTTTCCTTCCTGTTGCCCATTGTACCTTGCAGTTTTTAGGCTGCTTACATTTCAGATAGAACTGCCTGCTCAGTCAGGCAGGGGTGATTGTAGCTGCCTAAAGCTCATCCTAGGTGAGACAGGTTGTGTGTGCTCCCAGGAAGAGCTTGGTGTAACACTAGCAGGGTGAGTGCTGTTAGTACACGGCGGGGCTGCAGACATTCGTGGTCACTTGTGGTCCTTTGTTAGTAGACATCTGCTTTCCTCAAGTGTCTGCTTTGTTTGATTGGCTTTTCTCACAGCTGCAGACCCTGGGCTGTGCCTTTTGTTTTCAAAGTAGAGCCACTCTGAAGACAGTTTTGTGAGCAAGTGGCCTTGGAGAACTGTCTGCATTCTGGACTTTAGCATTTCAGAGTGGTATCCTGGGGTGGGGGTGCTAGACTATCACCCAGCATCTCAGGAACAAGAAACGGGAATAGCCCCAGGGAATATTTCTCTAACTGGACTGTCTGCCCTTGGGGCAGAATAGCTAGAATTGTCTCAGTGAAGTGATCTAGGCATTCAAGCAAGACCTTGAATGGACCACCACTTCACAGTAAAGAGCCTCAGTGACCCCTTTGCCCCACCACAGTGAAGTTGCAGCCAGTCCTGTGTGGGCACTCTAATACATGGTCATTTAGAAATCATTCAGTTCCCTGTGGCAACACCATGTTTATGCTAACATCAGTCTCCTATTGTAAAATGGTATCCAGCAGAATGAATTGATGTTGATCATTTAAATTTTCTTGGTTTTACAATCTGTTCACATTAGTTCATGTGTACATTTAGCTTTAGAGCTTATCCAGGCTTTACAAAGAGCATTTCCATCTTTAGGCCCATACATGAGTTGTGACTTAATGAAAATTATTTCTCGGCACTGATAGGCTTGGGAGTTCCTCTCTTAAAAGATTAGGTTTGTTTTAATTAAGCTGAAAATCACTGACAGCTAAAACATCATTAATTATGTAATATTGTCTATCCTCTGAGTATAAATGACATAGATTTTTTTTTTTGGACCAATAGAAAAAGTTTTAATTTCATTGAAGCATATTAAATTATTTTGAGTAACTTAAGGATAATAGATTGGAGGTGTGGCTAAGTGGTAGTAGATCACTTGCCTAGTATACAAGAGGCCCTGGTTTTACATAGGAGTGGAGTGTGTGCTGCTAATAAAAGTAGCCCAGCTTTCGCCTTTAATCCCAGCGCTCGAGAGGCAGAGGCAGGAGGATCTGTGTGAGTTCGAGGCCAGCCCGGGCTACAGAGTGAGTTCCAGGACAGGCTCCAAAGCTACACAGAGAAACCCTCAAGAAAAAAGGAGCCCAGCTGATCATGGAGGCTCATGCCTGTAATCCCAGTTCTTGGGAAGTGAAGGCAAGAGGATCACAAGTTCAAGGTCAGCCTGATCTACATGAGATCCTCTCAAAAAAGGGAAAATGTGGTCTAGTATGCCATATCCAACTGAAGCATTTTGAGGAAAGTAGCCCCCACAGTGGGGTCAGCAAACAATACCTCTACAGTCAGGCCAGCTCTGAGATGTCTGCAGAAACTGCTGGCAACTATTTGATTAGTGCACTGTGCAGTATTAAGAGTGCTCTCTCAGAAACACTGGCAGATGAATTTCTGCCTTTCCACTGTGTCCGAGTTTATTGAATAACAATAAATTCACAAGGGGTAGGAGTTTCATTGGTTGCAATTTGCCAGATAGTCCTGTCTTCCTTGATAGCCAGCTAAGACAAACACTGGTTCTTTTGTTCCCATTGTAATTACTAATATTAACACTCAAATCATACATTATACATCATCTAGTAATAGCTCTGAACATGTATGTGGACTCCAGAATGGCTACAGGGGTTAAAGAGGCCTTAGCAGAATTCAAACAGGGGCCTGCTGGAAATGCTGCTGCCACCTGAGGGTCAGAGTTAAGCCGCAGAAGCGAGATGTGGAGAGGCTGGAGAGACAAAGTGTAAACCACATCTGGGTAACTATGGGAAGATGGTTGAGTGGCAGGTCCAGACAGAGTGCTGGGTTGAATGGAGAGAGCAGTTGGAGCAGATCACATCATAGACCAGGCCAAGCTGAAATCCCTGAGACAGTTTTCTGCTTTTGGTGCCTTGATGCACACCCAGGTGGTCAGATGACAGATTAGTATGGTCATTAAGATGTTAGGTGCCTACCTCTGTATAGGTTCCATTTGAGGGAGCTGCACCTTTTCTCCAGTCTGGACATACCAGACTTGGCTTTCCTGGTGATGACTTGAATATGTTCTTGTGCTCCTGTAGTTCTCATTTGCTTTGATAAATTAACAGGATGGCCACCCTTTCTACTTTTTATCAACCCAGCTTGTGTCTGTGGGCAGATGACATTTGTTTAGTGTCCACCCAAATGCAGAGTTAGCCTACATTCTCATAATGGAATTAAATACTGCTTATAAAATGGAGTCTCTTGGGACAGGGCATCCTAAAAAAATAAGTTTTTTGGTTTTGTTTTTCGAGACAAGGTTTCTCAAAAATCACTGTTTTATACAGCAAGGAGTAACTTAGAGCAAGGCACAGTTTGATCTCATCATACAACCCTTAGGAATTGCATCTATTCATTTGGGAGTTCTTTCCGTCGTACCTTTGTGGAGAAGGTGCTTACAGCCTTGTTCTCGTCTGCCTGTCTGTTGTTGTGACAAACACCATGACCAAATGAAACTTGAGGAAGTTTCATTCGAGGTTATTTCCACCTACAGGTTATAGTTTGTTGTTGAAAGAAACCAGGGCAGAGACCTTGAAAGGAAGCTCCTTGCTTGTTTACTCCCTCTGACTTGCTCAGCCAGCTTTCTTATAGTCAGAGCCAACAGTGAGCTCTGCCCTTGAATATCAATTAGCAATTAAGAAAGTGCTTCACCAAGTAGTGGCACACACCATTAATCTCAGCACTTGGGAGGCAGAGACAGGCAGATCTCTGTGAACTCAAGGTCCTCTAGACTACAAAGAAAAGACCCTGTCAACCCCCACCCCTGACCCTGCTCGCCACTGCTGCCACCACCAAGAAAAAGGAAAAAATGCTTCACAGACTGACCACAGGCCAATCAGATTGAGGCAGTTCTAGTTGAACTCCCCTCTTGTCATGTAATTCTAGTTTACTGTCAAGTTGACAGCTGATGCTGACCTAAAAAGCTGTATAGTATTTATCTCTGTAAACTTCCTGCTTTAGTAGATAGTGTGGGGAGCACAGAGATCCATCTGCGACATGACTGGCCTCAAGGCAACTGTATTGTAAATCAGCTATCCTTACTGCCACATGAACTGCAGTCCCCTCCACAGGATACGCCCAGACTGCCTCAGAGAGTGTCTGGGCCTTGTTCTCATTTAGGCAGCAGGCGACACAGCTGAAATAGCCTAGATCCTTTTCTGGAAAATATGACAGCTTCCCCCCCCCCCCCCCCGGCATGAAACATATTTCTTCCCTAGCCCCCACAGGGACACACACCATTTATTTGCTACAGAGGTTCTTCCCACACCTTGGAGCTGGGGAAGAGCTCATAGCCTTCCAGTTTGCCAGTCTTGAACAGGGTGGCCATGGTGCATATGCTTACACAACCCATGGCTGCAGTCCCTTAGCTGTAAGAGTAAGCTCCCAGAGTCAGGCCTCCCTCGTAGCCTCTGACGTATCAGGGAATCTCCCACTTCTGACATAGGAGGCAAAGCCAGACTCCACCAGCAACTACAGTGAATGTGTACTGCCCAACCCAGGCCACTATTTCAAGGGCAGAAGGTGGAGTCTGCAGGGTTGAGTGTGATGCTAGGCTACCAGGCCAACAGTGCTACCTACCCCTGGCAATGTTGATATAGGCCTTGCAGTGAACTTAGTGTCTTCAGGGACACCGACATAGACACAGGAGCTGCTGGGCCTTGGAGTGTATTTCTTCACCTAATATTCTGTATTCTAAGTTCAGACCTACTGTGGAATATTTTAGGATGTGTTACATTTGTGTATGCTGTGGAACATTTTAATGATGCAAAGATGTGTTGCATTCTTTTATGTTGCATTTGTTTAACTCTGTGAATCTGTGTTACTTTTCCTGTCTAAAACACCTAATTGGTCTAATAATGAGCTGAACTGCCAATAGTGAGGCCAGTAGTGGGGCTGGCAGGCAGAGAGAATAAATAGGAGAAATCTGGGAAGAAAGGAGGGAGGACTGAGAAGAGAAGGTGAGGAGGAGGCTGGGAGCCAGCCACACAGCCAGACATGGAATAAGAAGGAAAGAAAAGACATACAGAAATAGAATAAGGTAAAACCCTAGAGGCATAAGGTAGATAGGATAATTTAAGAAAAGCTGGCTAGAAAGAAGCCAAGCTAAGGCCTGGCATTTATAAGAATAAGCCTCCATGTGTTTATTTGGGAACTGGGTTGGCGGCCCCCAAAGAGCCTAAAGAGTAAGGAAAAATAAACCAACTACAACCTACTCTCTCTGAACCTAAGGGCTTGCCACAAGCCCTGAAGAATTTTCAGTGCTTGTATTGGTTGCTCTTTGAACCCATGATCTTTACTTCTGGTAAACTCATGCCTAAAATCTTGGTGTATGTGTATGTCTGAGAAATCTTGAGGGTTCTCACTGCCTCACTATATAATAAGTGAACTACTGATAATGAATGGGCTTCATCCAGGCAGTGAAGTACAGGACACTGAAATGTCCTGTCTGTAGTGTTTACAGAGGCTAGCAAAATAATGGAAATGTTTTACTACTCATACTTCCCTGTATTAATTCCTGTTTTAATACTTATACTTCCTGTATTAAAACAGCCCTACTATTATTTTGTAAGAATCAAATTTAGGAAGCTGGAGAGGTGATTCGGTGGTTAAAGAGCATTGACTGCTCTTGCAGAGGACCTGGGCTCAGTTTCCAACACCCACATGGAGGCTCACAACCACTATAACTTGAGTCTCAGAGAATATAACACCTTTTTCTTTTCCTTTTTCTTTCTTTTTTTTTCTTTTTTCTGTATACCTGTAGGCAAACATTCATGCACATTAAAAAAAATATCATTTATTTTAAAAGTTGACATTAAGTATTTTAAAATTAGGCACCATTCTTCTAAGACCAACCAGAGTGTTTTATGTTGTTCTCCTTTAAAAATTATTTGCCAGGGGCTGGAGAGATAGCTCAGCTGTTAAGAGCACTGGCTGCTCTTCCAGAGGACCTGAGTTTAGTTCCCAGCAACCACATGGTGTCTCACAACCATCTATAGTGGGACCTGATGCCCTCTTCTGGCATAAAGGCATTCATGCAGATAGAGCACTCATGTACATTAAATAAATAAGTAAAGTAATAATTTCCTAAAGTCTTACCCTACTTTGCGAATAAAAGCAGCCCAATTTAGATAAGTTTGGTGTATGCCAGGGACACCAGGTACTGAATCAGTGAAATCAGACTCTCAGAATTCACGTGTACTGGTGGTCTCTATCTTAGATCCAAAACGCAGCCAACAAGTGTATATATTTGCCGTGGAATGTTTGTTTTATCTGGGGAGAGAGTTTGTATGTGTTCAGTTTTTGATCCTCACAAAAAACATCAGTTGTGATTGACTCTGTCTTCTGTTGACAGCCGACATCATCTCCACCGTTGAGTTTAACTACTCTGGAGACCTTCTTGCAACGGGAGACAAAGGTGGCAGAGTTGTTATTTTCCAACGGGAACAAGAGGTCAGTGCTTTACAGTCCACAAATCAAAGGCATCACTACACTCTGCACATACTGCTTACTAGAAAGGAAGCATAGTTTTCAGTATCCAGCTTTCTTTGACACTCAGTCCTGTTGCAGTAACTGTGTAGAACTTTTTTTTTTTTCCCAAACACTACCCTGGTAGATGAAGAAGAAATCTACTACTCACTGTGAGTACTCCTAAGCTGACGATGCCTTCATCCTATTGCAACAGGTACTTAGAAAATATTTTTGTTAAAAAAGCATGCCTGTCTTACATGGGTCTCTAAGACATCTGGAAAGAGTATGAAAATGTGGTATCTCTGGATCACTTGTATTTGACTACTATCCTTCGGGTTACCTACTTCCCTGTGTCATAAGCACATTAAAGCACAACGATAAGTCATTGTCTTTTTTTTGTTTTTTGTTTTTCAAGACAGGGTTCCTCTGTGTAGTTTTGGTGTCTGTCCTGGATCTGGCTCTGTAGACCAGGCTGGCCTCAAACTCACAGAGATCCTCCTGGCTCTGCTTCCCAAGTGCTGGGATTAAAGGCGTGCGCCACCATCACCCAAGTCATTGTCTTTTATCCTTGGATTCTGGGAACAGCAGAGTTAACAGGGCTACACCCCAGACATGAGCAAGTATCCACAGGACAGGGCTGCTGCACCATGGAGCAGAAGGCAACATCTCCTGAGAGCCAGTACAAGCAGTAGGAACCAGAATGGAAACAACTAGATAAAAACACTCTGAACAAGACTCCCAGACTACACATACCTCTTGTGCTTTGATTCCGGTTTTTTCTCTATTTAAAACTCATATCAGTGCCCTATAAATGAGCCTTTAGCCATTAGGCCTTTTTGCCTCCCCTGATGTGGCCACATTAAATCTTTGTTTCGCTTTCTTTTTGTACTGGCATACTGGAACTGGAGGCCAAGGTTAGCTGGCAGGGACTGCCACAGGTAGGAGGACTTGGGTGTTGTCCTTTTATTGAAATGTTGCTGCCTTTTAAGCACGGAGGTCCAAATCAGCAACTGCAACTCCCGCTGCTACAGCGATTAGGCTGCAAGAGCCTCAGCCTGAGGGAATTGTGTTCCTTCACGTTACGAAGAGAACTTAACTAAATCTCTGTCCCTCCAAAGAACTCAAGATTCGCCAGCTTGGTCTACAGAGTGAGTTCCAGGACAGACTCGAAAGCTACACAGAGAAGAAACCCTGTCTCGAAAAGCCTAAATAAATAAATAAACCCTCAAGATTCACAGGTTGAGGTGGAATTCTGCTCCTCAGAGAGGCTGAATAGCAAGTAGCTCACATCCTCTCAAGCTTTCGTGCTCCTCCTTGCCCCCACTTAAAAGCCTTTCTCCACCTGGCTCCTCTCTACCACTTCCTGTCAGCTAGTTGCTGACTCAGCCTCCTGACTCCAGGTGAATTTTATTTAATCAAACAAATGTAACACATCTTTGCATCATTAAACAAAAGTTCCGGAGCATAAACAAAAGTAACACACCTTAAAATAATATTCCACAACATTTGGGCCCTGAAACTTTGGCTACATTGTAAGCTTAAAGGACCTGGGGCCAGTTTAACAGTTACAAAGAAAGAGAAAGGTGGAGGAGGCGAGCACATCTACAAACAAACTTAGTCAGTCCCCGCACAGCTGCTTGTCCACTGCGGAGACTACCTTGGTGGGCAGTGAAAGGCCTGAGTGGTCTGTGCTTTCTTCCAGATACATTGATGTAAGCGTCCTCAGAGGTTTGAACCAAGACCTTCATTAACTTCAAAATATGTGCGATCATTTAATGCTCGTGTTGATAGTAGTAAAGGTGTATTTGCATTGTGCTGTGTTCATTAAAGAAGCTGTCATGTTTCCTTGCAGAATAAAGGCCGCGGTCACTCTAGGGGAGAGTACAATGTTTACAGTACCTTTCAGAGTCATGAGCCAGAGTTTGACTATTTGAAAAGTCTAGAAATTGAAGAAAAAATTAATAAAATCAGGTGGTTACCGCAACAGAATGCTGCTCATTTTCTACTCTCTACAAATGGTGAGAATTGTAAAAGGCTATTTGATTTAATTTATTTTTAATTTTCGTGTGGATGATTCTTATTTCAGATAGTTCTAGAGGTTGTCTCTGCTTTAAACTTTCGAGAGAGTGAATTGTCAGCTAAGGTGAAAAAAATAGCTAGGAAATTCAAACTCTGCAAAAAGAAGTATTTGTTTATTTGTCTACATCTTAGTTTTTGTATGTGTATGATGTATGTGCACATATGTGGTGAATGCTTATGTACACATGCTTCTGGAGGCCATTGGATGTCCTGCACTATCACTCTCCCATCATTCCTTTGAATGACCCCAAACAGTGCTGGGGTTATAGGGACATGGCTAGGGATTTGAACCTGGAGTCTCATGCTTGCTAAGGAACCGCTCTTAACCAGTGAGCCACCTCCCCAGTCTGCCAAGCTTAGACACCAGCTTAGGCAGGTAAAAATGTCCTAGAACAGCCAAATAATAGTGATACGTGTTATTGGTGGTTTTTCTTTTAATATGAAGAATAAGGTTTTTATTTTCAGATAAAACTATTAAATTATGGAAAATAAGTGAACGGGATAAAAGAGCAGAAGGTTATAACTTGAAAGATGAAGATGGACGACTTCGAGACCCATTTAGAATTACGGCACTACGGGTATATGCTGTATTTTCTTTAACCTTTCCAGCACTTTTCAGAAATTAATCCAAAACAGTTAGATGAGCTGTTGAAGTATAACAGGCTCTACCTTCCTGGCTCATCTGTAATGATAGTAGGGGCCCTCCTTGCTGTGTACTTGTTGAAAATGGCATTTGTCAGTGTCACCAAGGTCACAATCTTCAGAAATACGGTGGTGCTGAAGGAAAACTCATGTTTGGTTTCCTGGCAGAGCTTCTAGTAAGAAGGACTCAGGCCAGCTGAGCTTCTGTGGTAGAATCCAGAGTACTTGCTGGTGGAGTAACAATGTGGGTAGGATGACCAGTGAACCAGCAAGACATTACCAGTGGAGCTGGTGAAATTTCCTCTGAGCTAACTGTGGGACACTAGTAGGTTTTTTTATTTTAATTCTTGGACCTGATCATTGATACTTTTAATGGTGGGCTCAGTGCAAACAGTGGCACCTGGGAAGGAGCAGAGCACAGCTATGTTTTGGAAATAGGTGGATTGCAGGTGCTTCAGTGAGGTTTAAGACTTTGTTGGTTGAAAGTAGCTGTCTCCAGTGCTGCTGATATGTGGCAGCCTTTTTTCCTAATAGGATGCCTCAGGCTCAGCAGCTGGAGTGTATGTAGTCTCTGATGTCCCACATGCTTGAGAAAGCTAGAGAGAGGTGACAGCCCCATGAGGGCTGTCCCTGCACAAAGATGGTGGGCAGAGCTGGGCTGATTATCCAAGACAGTTTTCCTCTTCTAACAGTTACCTGATACCAGGCCAAGAAAAGAGATACTGTTTGTTCAGGTCTAAGTCCTAGGAACTCAGATGCCTTCTTCCATACCATTGGTCGGTTTTGGCATAGTGTGCTGTGTTTGCCTGTCTGACTTAGTGTGGATACATTTTGTTTTAAATATCCCATGGTGTACGGTGCTGCTGCCAAGTTCTCTGAAACCTCCTGCTCTGGCCTTACCTCCCCTGCCACCAGCTCCACCCCACTTGTGCACACAGCCCTTCACAAACACTGAGATTCTCTCATTCAGTCCTCTGCATATCCTGTAAGCTCATGTGCTTATTGGGAAAACTCAGGTCCTACCAGGTCCGGTGTGATTTTATTCCAGGCCTCTTTGACAGAGTTAACCTAAATAAAACCTGTCTGATTGGTGGCCAAAGTGAACCATATGAGAGAGGTGATATTGCGTTGGCACAGTGTGAGGACAGAATCATTGGCCAGCAATTCTGTGATATTCTTAGGTCTGTATTGGAGTTTCTGCTTCTCAGAGCTCAGAGTGAACCATCTGGCCTGAGCAAGAGCTGGAGACATTAGTCTTTTAAGCATTTTTTCCCCTGTTATTTTAGTTCTTTTAACTGTGGTTAAAAGAGCCCTTTCAATTAGGATTGTGGTTGCTGCTGCTTTGGTTAGCTGGAAACAATAGAGGATCATGGCAGTGTGTGTCTTAGCCCTGCACATTGTAGAACTGTCATTTCTGTTCTAGGGAACCCCAGGGTATGGTCAGCACCGACCTAGGCCAAAATGAGAACAGCATCACTACACATTTGCCTAGGCAGGCTCAATTTTATAGATTTGGACAGGGAAGACTCAATTGAGAGGTTCTTCTAAGCCTTCAAGTTTCTTGGTGTCTAGTTACAGCAATAAAAATGACTCTAGCATTTGACCTTTACTGGAACCTTAGGCTTCCCTTCCCTGGATGAGAGAGAGAGAGAAGCCTTTTTCTCTTCTCTCTTATGGTACTGCTCCTTTAGACTAACTCTTCAGCCTGTGTTGGGCACAAGTGCTCTGGCCACGCCATCTTTCTCCCTTTCTCTCCCTTTGTACCTAGCAGCTTATACCCCAGAAGCCTCTGGGACCGTGACACTGAGACCTTTACATGAAGGATTCAGACTGTAGCGAGCCCTACATCAGGAGGTAGAGCCTTCTCAGCCCAGAGGACCTCTTGCATGCTGTGTATTGATCCCTACATATTGCATACACCCCACCTCTATGGCCCATGAGTTGACACTATGAAGCAGACCACCAGTACTATGAGAGCAGCGATTTGGGCACTCAGCTATAAAGACAAGGTGTTGCTGTCTCATGACTCAGCTCTGGTCACCAGAGAACTGCCAAGAGAATGGTGCCTTGGTGACCTGGAGAACATTGATGAAGGCAGTTTACCTTCCTGTTTCCAACAAGGCCATATAACCTCTATAATGGGAACAAGGAGGAATAGCTGGGAACAGATAGCTTTCCACTCTATACTCTGTAGCAGCTCTCCTGGTTTGAGGTGTTGCACAGCTATAGTAAACCTCTTTTTATCCCTTTTCTTGTCTAAATACCATGTGCTATGCTGTTGTGACCTTTGTTTTGAATTCCTTTCTCCATTCCATTTTTAGGTTCCAGTATTGAAGCCCATGGACCTTATGGTAGAAGCAAGTCCGCGACGAATTTTTGCAAATGCTCATACATATCACATTAATTCCATTTCAGTAAATAGTGATCATGAAACATATCTCTCTGCAGATGATCTGAGAATTAACCTTTGGCATTTAGAAATCACAGATAGAAGCTTCAGTATCCTTTACCAGGTACTGCCTCTTCTTGTTTCCATCATTATTGTGCAGTTACTTCTCATGGGCAGCTAGATTCTGGTCCCTCAGACACTGGCCTTTTGAATGCAGTCTGTTCTAGAGTAGGTCTTTGTAGCTAGAGTTTTCCTGCCTGGCCCACGGTCAGGATAAATCTCTTTCACCTGCCAGTCCCACAGCCGCTCAGACCCAACCAAGTAAACACAGAGACTTATATTGCTTTCAAACTGTATGGCCGTGGCAGGCTTCTTGCTAACTGTTCTTATATCTTAAATTAATCCATTTCTATAATTCTGTACCTTGCCACATGGCTCGTGGCTTACCGGCATCTTTACATGCTGCTTGTCCTGGCGGTGGCTGGCAGCGTCTGGCAGCATCTCCTTCCACCTTCCTGCTCTTTTTATTCTCTCTGTTAGTCCCGCCTATACTTCCTGCCTAGCCACTGGCCAATCAGTGTTTTATTAGCAACACATTTGCCATACAGAACATCCCACAGCAGGTCTTTGTGACTGGGTATTCCTAAAGATACATATCTCTGCCTGAACGTTCATGTGAGAAACTTTCAGTCTCCTTGGATCAGCCTCTGCCTTGCCTCTGCTACTGCCATCTGCCTCCCACCCCTTGCACTCAAGTGAACCATTCATGTCCTGCCTGACTGCTCTGCCATCAGGGATTTGTCGGAGCTCTAAGCACTGTAGTTCTTGTCACTATAGAGGTCACAGTACTTATTCTTGCCCCAGGCTGCCCTGCTGTCTCATCACACACAGTTTCTGTGAGGTCTCAGAGCCTTGACTCCTAGCTGCTTCTCTGGTGCTTTACCCTGTAACTCCATCAGCTTTCCATCTCCTTAACTTGAGGGTGTCATCAGACTCTGGGTCCCCTCTCATCAGCAGTGTGACACTGACAGGGCAGCTTGAGGCTCATACTGTCTCTAGTCCCTCTGGGTTCCTGTCTCTTAATTGTGGCATCCAGTGGTACAATATAGACCCATACGTTGCATTTTGTTTTTCTTAATTTCCATTGGCTGATCGCCATGATTGACTTCTGCTGTGTTTGTATTGCTCTGGCAACCCTAAGCAAGCTCTTAAAGTCAAATAATTAGGAAGCAAAATCATTTGTAATTTGATAGTGTTTTATATTAGATAGAAATATGTGTAGATGGCACTGCTTGCCTTTGTAGGTGTCATTCCGTGTGCTCTGTCATAGTCAGGCACTGTCCTGCGTCCACCTAAAGCCCCTTGCTATGGGCTCCTCCGTGGCAGTCTCCTGCAGCTCTTCCCTTAAGCCTCACTGCACAGTTGTCTGTCAAATTTCCCTTGGATGGCCAAGTATGCCTTAACATCGCACTCCAGACATTGTGGACATCAAGCCAGCTAACATGGAGGAGCTGACAGAAGTCATCACTGCCGCTGAGTTCCACCCACACCAGTGCAACGTGTTCGTCTACAGCAGTAGCAAGGGGACCATCAGGCTGTGTGACATGCGCTCCTCTGCCCTGTGTGACAGGCATGCCAAGTGTAAGTCTCCTAGGAATACCCTTGTTTTCCAGAAACTAGCTGTTTGCACTGGTGGACATCTTCCATGTCCTCTGCAGACCTGGAGCATGCTCATAAAGAGCTGCTCCAGCAGCTTTCCTCTGCTCTGACTCAGCTTGGCATCTTCCCTGAGTTCCCCCTGACCTGGGTCCATCCAGGGGAGTACCATCATCATGGCCTCTTTTGTGTGGCAGGACCTGGGCCATAGCCATCAAGAGTGCATTCCACCTCTGTTGTCTGTAGCCTTAAAGAACTGACCCAGGAGATATAATGCTGTATGCCTGAGGGCCAGGAAGAGACTTCATCTTAACAAGAGGGTGGGGATGGAGGGTTGGAGAGATGGCTCACCTGTTAAGGTATGTACTGCTCTTAGAGAGGACTTGAGTTTGGTTTCCACTACCCATTTCAAGTGGCTTACAACTGCCTGTACTCCAGCTTTCCAGCAAAAACAAAGCCATGCCCTTCTGGAGAAGCTTCAAGTAAAGGTGCTCTAGAGGCAGAGGCAGAGGCAGGCAAATTTCCAGGCAAACTGTCTGTATAGTGAGTTCAGCCAGGGCTACATAGTAAGACCCTGTCCTGACAACAACAAAAACTCCACAGTTCCAAGGGGATTTTTTAAGACCCAACTTTAAAGCATACCATGGTCTGTGTTGTTCTCATACACCATCTCAGAAAACCACCTTGTGTAACTGTCCAGTAGAGCTTCCCACTCATACTGGAGCACTTTTGCAAACAGGGAAGTAACTCTTGCTCAGCTACTCTGGAGTGTGGCACCGTGAAGTGTGTGCAGCACCGGGGTGCTTGACAAAGTGCATCCATTGGGAAATGCTTCTCCTAAGGCCGAAGTGTATCATAGAATGCTGTTCCTGTTACAGTTCTGCAGTGAAATGCTGCCAGTGTGTGTAGCTTGGGTCTTCAGACAATGTTCCCTCAGTGAACGACTTTAGGTTCCAAGAAGAGTTGACCTTGTCAGCACTAGGTTAGTTGAGTAAATGCTTAGTGTTGGTACTAGCTGGCTTCCAGTCTGTGTGTCCCAGGCAGAGCCAGCCAACATCACAAACTCCTACACAGAGAAGAATGAAGGAAACTCTGGAGAAGCTTCAAGTAAAGGAAATGTATCTCCCAACCTGAAGCATGATATGGCATGGGCATGGCTGTGTGCTGGGAGATCCAGTAGCTTGGGTAGAAGACCTCCCTCTGCTATGGATACCAGGTGCAAGGAACTGTTGAGCTGCTGCAGACAAAGCTAGTTCTATGGAGGAAGCGATGCTACTCTTCCATTCAGATCATGGTGGAATAAGCCACTCACTACAGTAGACAAACTCCTTTGCTATCTGGACTTGTCCAGTAGTCCCATTGTGTAGCTAGCCACTATGTTGGCTTAAGTTAAGGGACACTCAGTCCTGCAAGCTCTGTGCCCTCCATATACCAGGCTCTTTCAAGGGGCCCAGAGCACTATGTTTGTATGCTACATATATTCCTGTGGTGTGGTCAGATAGGCAGCACATCATGTCCCCAGTCCAGTGCCTTGAGGGTTCAAACAATTGCAGCAGTATTCCCATGCATACTAAGGTACTGGGTCCCCACAGGACTTTGGTCCAGGGTCTGCATGAATTTGAAGGCCTGTACCTTGTTGTGGGCACTGATGGTAGATGAAAGACAATCAGAAAGCTAAGGGAGTGAGGATGACACTGAGTCCTCCAGGATCTCTGAGAAGCTCCTGCTGACTTTAGGGGTAGTCTTCTGATGTAGCACAGTAGCTGAAAGTGCTCGCTTTGTTTTTCAGTTTTTGAAGAGCCAGAAGACCCCAGCAGTAGATCCTTTTTCTCAGAAATTATCTCGTCTATATCTGACGTCAAGTTCAGCCACAGTGGTCGGTACATGATGACCAGAGACTATCTGTCGGTGAAGGTATGGGACCTCAACATGGAGGGCAGGCCTGTGGAGACCCACCAGGTACATGAGTACCTACGAAGCAAGCTCTGCTCCTTGTATGAGAATGACTGCATCTTTGACAAGTTCGAATGCTGCTGGAATGGTTCAGACAGGTGAGGCTGCCGGTGTCATACCAGGCTGGCATCCAAAAGTGCTGGTTCTTTGCAGGATCTCTAGCAAGCCCCTCAGACTGAGTGCTGCCAGGAAGGGCATCTTAGTCAGTTGCAGGATGCTGATGGGTTTGTGTTCTTTAATTTGTTCTGTGATCTATCTCAGGAAAAACCAGTCATTTGAGCAAAAACCAGTCATTTGAGCAGACCTTTCCTCACCAACAGTGCACCATGGTTCATGATAGTTGTAGAGTGCTCAGTGAATGATTACACAGATAAGTGGAAGGAAGGAAGGAAGCAAGGAAGAAGAAGTCATCTATTAGTCCAAAAGGCTACCATGCAGTTTGCCTCTATTTAGAGGGGTTTAAGAAACAAGCTACTACTGGGGCTGGAGAGATGGCTCAGAGGTTAAGAGATTGTTCTTCCTTCCCAATTACCACATAGTGGCCTCACAACCATCTATAATGAGATCTGGTGCCCTCTTCTGGCCTGCAGTCATACATGCAGACAGAATACTGTATACATAATAAATAAATCTTTGAAGGAAAAAAAAAGGCTACAGCCCTCCTGTACACTGCTGGGGCATGCTGCCTCAGTGCAGTCTTAGGCTGCATCATTTATCTCATACACATTCTGTACAGATCAAACTGTTTTTAGTGCTGCTGAGAGGTCTTTGAAATCATCCCAAAAGAAGTCATGTCTCAGATGATGTAATCAGATTCTCTTAGATCATCATTTTATAGAATTTCTGTTGAGAATTTAAGTGACTAGACACTGAAATACCCTTCAACATAAATGGCTGGGATGTAGTGGCACACAGTCTGAATCACAGCATTTGGGTGCTAAGGCAGGAACACTACCAGTTCAAGGCTAGCTTGGGCTATACAGCAAGACCCTGTCTCAAAATGATCTCTAAATACCTAGAAACATTAGCTACAGTACAAGTACTTCATTAAGTAATAGTTGAGCTCACACACTAGAATTGCTGCCTCAGCCCCAAATGCTCATCCCTACAATGTGTCTCTATTTTGTACCCTTGCAGAACTTTGAGATCTGTTCTACCTGTGTGATATGCGAAACCTACCTCACACTGAAGAGCTAAATGCTTGCCCAGGGGCAAAGCTGAGCATCCTTGGCAAGTCTTTTCTTGGACTGCTCACAGATTAACTAGCATGCCAGTTTAGACATTCAGAGGCCAAGCACTGCAGTCATCAGGCTAGAGCAAGCAGCATGAGTTTCATGCTGGCATGGCTCCCAAAGTGACTTGTGGGCCTGCCATAAACCTTGAGGCTCTGAGTCTGACATTGCAGCCAACTTATCCTGAGCTGGAGAATAAGTGGGTTGGTTACTGTTTTTACAGCATGCAGACTCTATTTAATACCCTCTTCCTCGAGGTTCATGAATGTAGAAAGCATTCATGAATATTTTAAAACTCAATGAAAAGCATGCAAGGCTGCTTCACAGTGTGTGTTGTGTTCCCCTACCCCACCCCACCCCACCCCACCCCAGCTCTCAGGACTCTTCCAGTATGAAATCAGTTAAGCTCACAGGGAAAATTTATCAAGTGTATTCAGGAAAATGCTGTCACAGGCAACAGAAACAATAGAGTTTCTAGGAATCTCTTTTTATTGTTTGTTTTTACTTTGATTGACAGGGTCTGATATATCCCAGGCTTGCCTCAAACTCAAGATTTAGTTGAGGATTGCTTTGAACTCCTGATCCTCCTGCCTTCACCTCCCATGTGCTAGGATTATAGATGTGTTACCTCGCCCAATTTATGTGGTGCTGGAATCCAGCCCAGGGTTTCATGCATTCTAGGCAAACACTGCCGACAAAATTACATCACTACGTCCACGGCCCTTTTTTGTTTTTGGCACAGGTTCTTGCTTTGTAGCTTGGAAGGCCTTGAACTCACAATCCTTTTACCTCAGCCTCCTGAGTTAGGGAATTAGAGGTGTCTACTACCACACTTGGCATAACGCCTAAGAATTGAAATGTAGTAAGTCTAAGTTACAGATTATAAAGTAAGAATATCTGAAGTAGGTGCAGATGAAAGGCAGAACCAAAAAGGTGAACAGAGAACCAAAAGACTATTAAAATGTTCTAGGAGATTTCTAGCACAAACAACTTCTAGAAATGAAAGATACAGCAGAGTCCAGTCTAACTAAAGATTGGTCAACTACAAGGAAGATCAGAAGTTATCCATAATACAACTCCAGAGCCCAAAGAGCTGGGAAACATGACAGTTACAAAATATGGAAGCGGGGCTGGAGAGATGGCTCAGCGGTTAAGAGCTCTGGCTGCTCTTCCAGAGGACCCAGGTTCAATTCTCAGTCACCCACATGGCAGCTAACAACTATCTGTAACTCCAGTTCCCTGGGATCTGACATCTTCACACCAATGCACATTAAATAAAGTTAAATAAATTATTTTTAAAAAAAGAAAAAGAAATATGGAAGCATGGTGGCATGTCCTTGTAACAACAACACTGGGAAGCTGAGGCCTGGGCTACATATTGAGACCCTGTCCTTAAAATGACAACAATTGCCGGGCGTTGGTGGCGCACGCCTTTAATCCCAGCACTCGGGAGGCAGAGCCAGGCGGATCTCTGTGAGTTCGAGGCCAGCCTGGGCTACCAAGTAAGCTCCAGGAAAGGCGCAAAGCTACACAGAGAAACCCTGTCTCGAAAAACCAAAAAAAAATTTTAAAAAAAATGACAACAATGTACTGAGGCTATAAAAATGGCTAGGTGGTTAACAGCACTAACTGCTCTTCCAGAGGACCTCAGTTCAATTCCCAGCCAGCTCACAACTGTCTGTAACTCTACTTCCAGGAGATAAAAGACCACCTTCTGGCCTTCTTGGGCCACAGGCACACATATGGTACATATACATACATGCAAGCAAAACACCCCAATACATAAAATAATTTTTAAAATTTTAAAAGGAAACAATGTAAAGTGCAAAGAAGATACGATATGCCATACAGCCAACTGGAGAGGAGTCTCCAAAACTGTAGGACTGTTGAAGGGGCTAGTATTAGACTGATAATAAATCTCCTGCTATATGAGTAGTACATCCTAATTTTAAAATAGTAATGTCCAGAGGTTTTCAGCAGCTCATCTAGGAAGCACAGAACTCCACAGCAAAATAAGTGCAAAGGTAACCTGTCCACATCATAATGAAATTACAGGACACCAGAAGTGGATGTTAAAAGTGGTCTGATGGGGCTGGAGAGATGGTTCAGCAGTTAAGAGCACTGGCTGTTCTTCCAGAGGACCTGGGTTCAGTTCCCAGCGTCCACATGGCACCTCACAACTGTCTCTAACTCCAGTTCCAGGGAATCTGACACCCTCATACCAGTGCACATAAAATAAAGTTTAAAAAAAGTATTTTTTAAAAAAAAGACTTGGCCTTAAAAACACACACACACTATGCAGAGTGGATGTTGAGGCTGAAAACATACTTCTCCACAGAAGCTGCCTAACTCTGTTCTGTGTGACATCAGAATCCAAGAGCCTGGTGATTTCATAAAGAAAAGGTTTGTTTAGCCTCTGGTTTGGCCCACAGTTTTAGAGACTGAAAGTCCTAGATGAGATAGTTTGATCTGTTCAATCTCTAGTGAGCATCACATGACAGGTGTCAGAGAGAGAAAGAGATCACGTGGCAAAAGGAAGCAAGAAAACGAACAAAGCCAGACTTACTTTCTGTTCCTACAGAACTAACTGATTTCAGGAGTTAGGAAAACATTGTACACTTAGTGAAAGTTCTGGAGTAAGAGCTGAAGAAAATCACCACAGGATGTCCTTCAGCAGGACAGAGATCTAGGTGAGCATCATGGATGCCAGTTGTAAGTAAAGTTGATGCCTTGTGACCCTATGGATGAAACGGTATTAACTTGTCCTGGGTAGGCAAAAACCAGAGTCCTCCTCACACTGCAGTAAATAAGACCTGAGTGTTTAAA
The DNA here is from genome assembly GCA_902168325.1 of Peromyscus nudipes. NCBI lineage: Eukaryota > Metazoa > Chordata > Mammalia > Rodentia > Cricetidae > Peromyscus > Peromyscus nudipes. Next base: position 33,516 of record CABHPH010139684.1, read on the forward strand.
GACTGAGAGAAAATTCAGGAGAGCACATTTGCAGGGTCTGGAGATGGAAGAGCTTCTAAAACAAGGCCTCAGAAGCCCAGGTCTGGAGGAAAAACATTACAAAATTTAACTGCATTAAAAATAATAGCCACAAGGCTAGAGAGATAGCTCAGTGGTTAACAGCTCTTGCAGAAGACTAATTCAGTTCCCAGCACCCACTTGGCAGCTTAAAATCACTTGAAACTCAAGTACTTGGGAATCCAATTCCCTCTCTACAGGCATCTGCATGTGTATGATGCACACACACATATAAAATAATAAAATACTTTAAAAATAAAAAGGAGAGCCAGCCAAGAATAGTGGTACACCTCTTCAGTCCCAGCATTGAGGAGGCAGAGGCAGGAAGGTTTTTGTGAGTTCAAGAATAGCCTGGGCTACGCAGACCCTGTCTCAACCAAAAAAAAAAAAAAAATCATCGTTGTGGCAATAGCTCAGTAAAGTGTTTTCCATGCAAGCATGAGAATCTGAGTTTGGATCCACAGCACCCACCTAAAAGCTAACTATGGCAGTGCACAGCTAGATTCCCAGCACTGGGAACAAAACTAAAGTTCATTGGCTTCCCAGATGGTCCAGCAAATCAGTGAGCTCTAGATTCAGTGACCCTGTCTGAAGACAGTAAGATGGTGGGGCTGGAGAAATAACACAGCAATTAAAAACACTATCTTTTTTTCCCCAGAGGACGCGGGTTCGGTTCCAGCACCACATGGTAGCTCACTGTAACTTCAATTCTAGGGAGATCTGAAATGAAACCCTCCTCTGGTCTCTAAGGGCACTAGGCACACAATTGGTGTACAGATGTACTCACATGCAAAACAGGCACCCACAGGAAATAATTTTTATTTTTAATGAAGTGACTGAGAAAAAGATATGAGATCAACCAAAGACCTCCAGGTTCATGTGCATGCACATGTACCAACACACAAGTGCACATATACATATAAAAAACAGTAGCCATGGAGATAAATGTTCATAATATATGAAGAATTACAAGTTTAAAAGAGTGACCACCAGGTATGGTATGCATGGCTTTAATAGCACCTTGGAGACAGAGACAGGTAGATCTCTGAGTTCAAGGTCACACTGATCTACATAGTGAGCTCCAGGGCAATTAGAGCTACCACTATAAGAACCTGCCTCAGAAAATAATAGTGACTACTAGTTTGCTTTAGAAGAACAAAGACCATAAGTGGGAATGATGGCCAATGCCCTGCCTCCTGTAGTACTCAGGTAACAGCAGTGTGCTAGAAGAATTTTGCATATAAAGATAAGAAAATGTTATCAACCAGCCTGCTTAGTGGCCACTGGAGAACACACAGCTAAATTACCTATGTGTAATAATAAAAGGCACTGGGCATCAGTGAACAGACTGGCCTGGATCACAGAATTAGGAACAGGACTGAGGGTATAGCTAAGTGGTAAAGCACCTGCTGAATGTGGAGAGGTCCTGAAATTGGAATCCCAGCAACACAAAAAGATCTGTAACTATTCAAAATACATCTGCATGGAAGTTACATCCATTTGCTTTAAGGAGAAATTGTCTTTCTGGGAACGGTGGGAGGTATCTTTCTAGAGAGTAGAATTTAACTATCTCAGAGATGACACATCCCCAAGACTATGCAAAGTTGTAGTAATGTTTGCTCAGTCCATTCATTCCTGGGGTCTCTCCTCCATCTGCTTGTCCAGAAGCTTCTCCATGGGTCCCAGTGAAATGGAGTGTAGTCTTTGGTACAGTCGCTGTCGGTGCCTGGTACCCTGCTGCTATGAAGCACTGCCTGGCTCTGCTCCATCTGTTTTGTTTTGGTCCTTGGGCAGGGGCAGACCTGACACTTGCTACCAGGAGTCTCTTGCTGCCCTCAGGTGCTAGGAAGGTCAGGAGATGCCTACCTTAGTGCAGGCCCTGTCTGTCCTAATAAAGGACACCTGCTGATTATTGTTTCACACCCATGCTGATGAGAAGATACTTTTTCCTGCTGGGTGGCGGCGGCGGCGCACCCCTTTAAGGCAGGAGTATGTCTGAGTTTGAGGCCAGTCTGGTTGACAGAGCAAGTTCCAGGACAGGCTTCAAAGCTACACAGAGAAATCCTGGAGTAGGAGAGCTTGAGGTTTTCCAAGGAGAGGACAGATGTGGTTGGTTGGTCTTGCCAGGGAAGTCAGAGGGCAATGTGGAGTGGTTTGTTTGTTTTTTTGTTTGTTTGTTTTTTGGTTTTTTTTTTTTAATAGTAGTATGTATTGTGTAGACCAAGCTTGCCTCTGCTCACTGTATAAGTAGGCATGTTGGCACTTACAGGAAAATCAGGCGTTTGTGGTCATCCTCCGCTACATAGCAAGTTTGAGGCCAGCATGAGCTACATGAAATCTTATCTCTATAACACAAAACAAAATCCTCCAGGAAAAATCCTCCCTGTATGGCAGCTGCTTGTAATCCCAACAGTGGAACATAATTCCCACTGGGACAACAGACACATAATCTCAGGGGCAAGCTGGGCAGCTAGACTAGTTAGAATCAGGGCAGTCCAATTCAGTGAGAAACCCTGTCTCAATAAGTAACTTGAAGAACAATTAAGGAAGAAACTTGTCAGCCTCGGCCTGCATGCATATATACAATTAAATGACTTGCAAACCAAATACACATTCCAAAATTTAAAAAATTACTCTTTCCAAGTCATGGATCAGATTGCTACTCTGAGTCCTGCCTCAGCTGTCTGAGTGGTAGGTAGGATTACAGATGTGCACCATCCACTGAACCAGGCTTTGAAAGAAACTTAGAAATTAAATTAGTCACATTGTTTGATAAATGAGTTAACCTCCGTTGGGAAATATGACTGGCATATGACCAGCTTTGACTTAAATTGTTGATGAGACACTAAGGCTCATGGTAAACTATCAGTTCTTGACTAAGACAGATGGGGTTTTTTTTTTGTTGTTGTTGTTGTTGCGGGGGGATTGGTTTTGGTGTCCTGGGCCTCTCTATATAGACCAGGCTTGGCCTCAAACTGACAGAGATATGCCTGCCTCTGCCTCCCAAGTGCTGAGACTAAAAGTGACTTGGACAGAGTTTTCCTCCTCTTCCTCTTCTCTTTCCTTCCCCTACCCTACTCTCCCTACATTCTACTCCACCCCCTCTGCCTTGCCTCTCCCCTCCCTTTCTGTTCATTAGTTTAATTAGGAGAAATGGAGGAGTTCCGTTCCCAGCCCCCATTCCTGACAGCTCACTACCTCCTGGAAGACCCTCGGGGGTAGGGTGGTGGGCGTGGGCTCTGACACTTTGTTCTGGCCTTCATAAGCATGTATTTAAAATGATGGGCCCAGGACTTTTTCCTTGGACATGGAAATCTGTGAAGCTCACTGGAGAATCTGCACTGCGTTTCTTTCCTCAGTGTAGAAATCGGGGCTCGTGGAGCGTCCATGCTTCATGCCATTGCCCTGGGTGCTTCTTGCTCTGCCGGGTGCTCAGTGTTCCCTCTTTTCTCTCCCGAACAGTGCCATTATGACGGGGTCCTACAACAACTTCTTCAGAATGTTTGATAGAAACACTCGGAGGGATGTTACACTGGAGGCCTCAAGAGAGAACAGCAAACCCCGAGCCAGCCTGAAGCCCCGGAAAGTATGTACAGGGGGGAAGAGAAAGAAAGACGAGATTAGCGTGGACAGTTTGGACTTCAATAAGAAGATCCTTCACACAGCCTGGCACCCCGTGGAGAGCATTATTGCTGTAGCTGCCACCAATAACTTGTATATATTCCAGGACAAAATTAATTAAGGAAACTGACTGGAGGACCAAGTGTTGTCTTGCATAGTTAAGCCGGTCGTTTTCTATCAAAGAAAAGGCATTGTCCTCTCCATTGAGAATAGTGACGCACCTCCACTTCCCTCGTAGACACAGGAGAAGAAGGGTCTCAGCTGGAGGCTTGGGAGAGATGAGTGCTGCTGCTGAAGGGAAAACCTGCTCGAAGCTGAATTGGTGGACTTTGTTCAATAAAGGCCGTTACTCAAATGTATTTATTTAAGTCTGAGCCTTCCTTTCCAATTTATAGACCAAAAAACTAACATCTGAGAGGAAAAAAATCTCATCACATCTCTCTCCAGCTCTTCCCTCTATCTCTGCCATCCATCCCTGGGCCTTAACCTGGACATGGTGTGGCCACCGCCCACGTTCCTCTCTGGCCCTGGGGCCCCAGTGGACTGCATCACCACTGGTGCGTGGATACGCCCGAGCAGGCTCAGGCAGCTGTACTCACCCACTGTACCTGCCATCACACCTCTGTGGAGCTACTTAACAAACACAACACACTGTGAAGTGTTTTTAAACCCAAACGCCATTGCAGTCTTTGTTTGTCTCAGTTACACATAATGGAATTATTCAGAACATCGCACTTTGGAACAAATTGAGAACTTTTTGCCTTTGGCAGAATGGTTGAGTCTGTACAGAACTGCAGATTCTAAATGTAACTAACTATCCTAAATTGCCACTTGGTTTCTCATCTTGGGAAGCCATAATTGGGTCCACCTCTGAAAAAGAAAGTTACATGAAAGAGCAACAGAATTGCTGCTAACAGATTAACACCTGGTTTAAGGTAGACCCCAGAGTCACTACATTTAGTGTGTATGTACTTTTTTTTAAGTACTTTGAAGAAAATATACTTTTAAAATATTGATAAGATTATATGCATGCTAGATTTCATACTGTATCTCAGTAGAACTCAACAACTGTAGTTGGGATATGACACCACCTGTACCTATGATTCATTTTAAAATACCTTGGAAATCAGATCAAGATTTCCTGGCAAGAAATGTAAAAGTTAAAAAGAAAAAGAAATGGAGAAGTTAAAATGTAACAAGTTTTAAAAAAAATTAAAAATTCAAAAAAAAAAAAAGTAAAAATACCAACACTTGGTCTGGCGATGGTGACAAATGGTTTTAATCTCAGCACTTGGGAGACAGAGGCAGGGATTAAAGGCAGGCAGATCTCTGAGTTCAAGGCCAGCCTGGTCTACTATCAGCACTTAGTGTTTTCGAAAGTCAACCAATGAGCTCCTGCAGGTTGGGGAGCTGGGCCTGTGCCTGCTAAGTAGGAAGGTGTGCTGATGACTGCTGATCTGTGCAAGGACAGCACACCCCACCATCACGGAACTAATGTTAATACCACTCCCGTTCACCTTGAGTTTGAGATTGAAAACCTACAAGTATTTTTACTTAAAAGTAATCACACTCTCTGCCAGGCCTGGCAGAACATGCCCCTAATTCCAAAAGCAGGAGGCAGGAACAGACATATCTCTGTGGTTTTCCAGGTCAGCCTGGTCTACATATCTAGTACCAGGCCAACCAAGGATACATATGGAGACCCTGCCTCAAAGAATAAAAGTAGAAATCTCAGGACTAGGGAGGGCAGAGGCAGGCAGATCTGGATGAGTTTGAGGACAGCCTGGTCTACATAGTTCCAGGACAATCAAGACTGTATAGTGAGACTGTCAAGGGTAAAAAAAGTGTCCTGGATCTTGATTGTGGCAGCTTACAGTGTCTGAGATAAAGCCAAGTTATAAGCATCAGTCCCAGTACCCAAGGAAAAACAGTCCTAATGTAGCAGGACTGTATGCTGTCTGTTCTGCCAAAAAGTTTGATACATTTCAGTGTTAACCTGGATTTGCACTGGGGTATTTAGAAAACTTTCCATGCTGTCCACTTGTAGAGGAGACAAAGTAGAGGTGAGCATGCAACTTGTCTGAGCTTAGCTATCCCCTCACAGCCCTGAACCTGCGTGGTCTTTTCCAGGGAGTCCAGGCTGTCCCCATCTCTAGACTCATCAGGTGCTTTTGATGCAGTTACTAGTGTTGGCTAAAAGGACTCATTTCTGACAAATAGGCACTCTCTGAAGGCCTGTTTTGTTTCCATACAAGATTCTTAACTGTTGTAGCCCAGGCTGGCCTCAAACTTGAGACCCCTCTGATTCAGTCTCCCAGGTACATGTCACCATGCCTAGCCTAAAGAAGGTAAGAATCCTACAGTTTTCAAGTTTAAATTGGTCTTGTTTATTATATTCAAACTTGGAATGCCTAGCATTTCTTTCTCTAGAATATTCCCCTTAAGAAAGCAGTTTCTGTCTGGGCAGTGGTGGTGCACACCTTTGATCCCAGCACTCAGGAGGCAGAGGCAGGTGGATCTCTGTGAGTTCGAGGCCAGTCTGGTCTACAGAGTGAGATCCAGGACAGGCTTCAAAGCTACACAGAGAAACCGTGTTTCAAAAAAAAAAAAAAAAAAAAAAAAACCAGTGTCTGTCAAATGTTTTATTGCTGTGCTTCTGGGCTGAGGATCTAGAAAAGAAAAATCATGTGGATTTGTTTTGGAGGGGCAGACAGGTCTTACTGTGTGGCACTGGCCTGGAACTCATCACTGTGGAGCAGGCTGACATCAAACTACAGCATCCTTAAGTGCCTCTGCCTCCCGAGTGCACCACTGTTTGGCGTACATGTGGAATTTTTTATTTTGAGACAGGGTCTCGATACCTAGCTAGCCTAGAACTCTTATTTAGTCCAAGTTGGCCTCAAACTCAGAAATCCTCCTGCCTCTGCCTCCATACTGCTGGGATCAAAGGTATGTACCACCACAAGCACCCCATACATTTGAATTTAAACATGCATTTTTGCCTAAAGGAATGCAATCCGAATACATTGGAGGAGGAGCAGGAGTATTAAGTCATCCACTGATACAATGAGTTAAGCCAACCTGGGCTACATGAGACCCTGGGGGAGGGGTACCTAAGCATGATGGCATACGCCTTTGATGCCAGCACACAGGAGGCAGAGACTGGTAGATCTCTGAGTTCAGCCAGCCAGGATTACATAGGCCCTGTCTCAATTTTTTTTTTAATTAATTAAAAGAGGCTGAAGAAATAACTCAGCAGTTAAGAGCACCCGATACTCTTGCACAGGACCTTGATTCACTTCCCAGCACCCAACATGTGGCTCACAACCTGCTGTAACTCAGTTCCAGGGGACTGTGTCCTGGAAGTACCCGGCAGGCAGGCATGCATATGCATGTGCATAAGCTCAGGCTAACCACTCATACATAAAAAATAAGAGATCTTTTTAAAATTTTTTAAATTTTTTTTCTGCCCAGAAGTGGTAGCACACGCCTTTGATCCCAGCACTTGGGAGGCAGAGGCAGGTGGATCTCTGTGAGTTCGAGGCCAGCCTGGGCTACAGAGCAAATTTCAGGCCAGCCAGGCCAGAGCTACACAGAAACCCTGTCTTGAAAAAATTAAATTTTTCTAAAGTTGTTCTTCATGATGCAGTTGTGTATCAGTCATGTCATTTGACAAGCTATTGATAGTTGCATTCATCAGTGGCAGTAAAACAGATGCCAAGTAGAAACTATCCCAGAGGTCCTGGGACAGCCTTCACCGCTGTTGAAAGTGGAGGAATGGGGGTGCCTGACACTGTTCTGTGCTATTACTCTTAGGTCCTCTCCTACTTGCCATACCTGGAAAGTTCTTGTCCAGAGCCAAGTATGGCAGCTGACTTCTAGTCAGATGTCACACACCGCTCTCCTTAGCTGAGGGCCTGCAGTGGGAGCCCGGCTCATAGTGAGACCCAGTGGAGGAATGGTGGGTGCCTGCTGTGTGCCTGACATCGTTCTGTGCCGGTGCTGTTTGTTAGGCCCAGTCCCAGCTACCATCCCTTTAAAGTCTAAACATCCCTTTAAAGTCTAAAGAGCCAAGGTTCTTGTGTGGGCTAATGTGATGGCTAGCTGCTAATCCCTGGACATTGCAGATAGAGAAAATACCCAAGGGTGCTGCATATGGGTCATTCTCTGCATGCAGCATGGCTGGAGAAGAGAACAGGCAAAATTCCATTCTGGGGAGCTGTCTGCCAGGTGACAGTGGGACGTGGATGGTGCAGGTCGCAGCACTGCAAAGGACTCGGCAGCACTTGCGGAGACTTGTTGCTCGCAGGCAGTTCAAGGCCAGCTTCATCTACATAGCAAGTTCTAGGACAGCCTGGACTACTTAAAGAGACCCTGTCCCTAAAACTAAAAACCTGACATTCCCACCTGGTCTGCCTGCTCCTGCCTGTAATTTCATCACTTGTTCTGCCTCAAGTCCCACATGCATTTCCTGAGGTATGTGTCACTCAGGACCAGCAGAAAGATTTTTGAGGCAAAGCAACAAGGAAAAAATCAGAAGGGTGATGTTTCCAGTCCAGGAAGAGCCAATGTGGTCTGGAGCTCTCTCCCAAAAGTGGTCCTGCACAACGGGTTTTATGTCAAGTAAAAAAACTAACATTTTAAAAATGGAAACTAGTACCTACATATACCCAGAGCAGACAGGACCCTGAGCTATCAAAATGATGGGATGAGAACTCCTGAAAGTGTCATGAAGTCAAGTGTTAGGTTGAAAAACAAAATCTTGGTGTGCAGGAGCATTATTCTAAACAAAGCTTTTTGACTCAATTTTGTGGCTGTTTTGAGATGATGATTAAGTGAAATGAGACTGGTGGCAATCCTGAGCTGATGAGTGACTGAAAGCAGCATGTCCAGTTCGGTAGTGTCCAAACAGTTGTTTGAAAATACTTTTGAAAGCTTTTGATTTTTGCAAAGCTTGTGGTCTGACCTTGGGTCTTGCACATTTCAGGTGCCAAGTACTCAGGCACAAAATCCTGTCCACCACTTAGACCTCATGCCATGGCTTGAGCAGCATGACTCTTGTGGCTGGAGGGCACTGTACAATGGCCCTATACCAAATGCTACCCTGGGAGGGGCACAGCCAAGAGTGAGAGGTAATAGCATTGTCATAGAGCAGAGGTTCAGTGACTTGTCTTGGCCAAATTCCACCATCACAGTGGTACTTATTTTAAGATTATTAGGTGAACTGGGTGTTGTAAAACATGCCTGTACTTGGGAGGCTGAGGCAAGAGGGTCACAGTGAGTTCGATACCAGCATGATATACAATGAAATCATGCCTCAAAAAGGGTCGGGGCGGGAGAGGGATAGGAAGACTGAACATTGTGGCACATCTTTAATCCCAGTGCTCTGGGATGTGGAGGCAGGCAGATCTCTGAATTTGAGGTCAGCCTCGTCTATGTAATGAGTTCCAGGACAGCCAGGGCTACATAGAGAGACCCTGTCTCAAAACAAATGCTTTAAACTCATCTCTTTATCTCAGGCCAGCCTCAAACTCACTACGTAAACCAAGAATGACTGTGAACCTCCTGTCTTTACCTCCGGAGTGTTACCACACCTGGTTTGTGGTACTGGGGATCAAACCTAGGGCTTTGCAAATGCCAGGTGAGCACTTTGTCAGCTGCTGAGCTACATGACCCAGATCTTGTTTTATCTTGCTGTGTTTCCCAAGCTGGCTTGAACTTGTGATCCATTTCCATATCCCAAGTGCTGGGATTACAGGCAGGTGCCACCACACTGCCCAGTTTTAGAGATTTTTTTTTTCTTTCTTCCTTTATAGTCCTGACTTGGTTTTGGTTTTTTTGAGACAGGGTCTCTATAGTCCTGGCTGTCCTCAAACTTAGAGATCTACAATCATGCCCAGCAAAATTCGGTTTTTTTCTTTTCTCCCTCTCCTCCACCTTTTTTGTTTGTTTTTGTTTTGTTTTGTTTTGTTTTTTGAAACAGGGTTTCTCTGTGTAACCCTGGCTCTCCTGGAACTTACTCTGTAGACCAGGCTGCCTCAAATTCTTGAGATCAGCCTGCCTATGTCCCCAACCCCATGCTGGGATTAAAAGCATGTACTGCCTGCCACCACCACCTGGCTGATGGGTTTTTTCTTAATTAAATTTTAAAAAGTACTATATAGACTTTGAAGTCCTCAAAGGAGTAAGGAAGGTCTTGCCCTGCTTCTGACCCTTGTGTATTTCTTGAATGTGCTTTCAGTTTTTTAGACATCCCAGTTTTAGGTAAGGGTAGCTCCACCTGTCACTTCACAGAACTTCTCCATTCTCTCCACAGCAGTCAAGGCCACAGCTCTGACTGGAGGGCATGTATCTCAGAATCTACACTTCCAAAATTGTTCTGATGCTACCAGCCCAGGACCACTGTGAGTAAAGGGCACTATTTACTTGTTTTGTGGAACAATTGGGAAAAAGACGAGACCATCTTTTTTTTTTAAAAAAAAAAAAAACTGACAGGAGCTGGGTACATGTGTGGAGGTCAGAAACCAACTTGTAGGAATCTGTTCTCACAGGTCCAGGGCTAGGACTCATCAGGCTTAGCAGCAAGCACCTTTATCCCCTAAACCATCCTGCTGGCCCCAGAACATCTCTTCTTGCTTTGGCAGGCTAACACTGTTTTCAGTTGGTAAAGTCAGCAGTTCTGTAGTTTGCCTAATGGTAATTTTCCATTCCCATCATCCCCTCCTTTTGTATTAACTTGGAATTCTGTTAGGAAGAATGCTACCTAGTCAAATATGTATGGATTGAAGGGTACCTGCCTTTATGCTGTGGGCAAAAAAAGCATATGTGATCATGACCTCACAACTCACATGGCCAGCTGGGAGCCCTTCAGGATGGGCACACAGGTGTCTCCAACTTCAGTGGCTACTATCTGAGCTCTTCCTTTCTGGCAAGTTCCAGACTTATCTTCCTCTAATTATTGACTTCCTCAGTGAGCCAGGCTTTTCTCATTAGAGTACGAAACTAAATGTAGGATCTATAGTTTAGTGTCACTGTGTCCGAGGTGCCCTAAGCAGAATTGGCTGGACCCATTTCATCTTTCAAACATCCAGTTAGATCCCACCATAGGCTTCAAGCAGCCTACTCCAGCCTGATTTCTTTGTAGAACAAATGAAAGACTGAGCTTTAATTACCCCTAACTTACTTTTTTACTCAGTATTAATATACACAACCTAGATTCACAGTGCAAACTTTACTCAGGCAAGAAAACACCTGTTTACTATGATGTCCTTGTAGGATCTAGTCCAGACACTACTTGCCAGCTACTGGGCCCCTGCTTGTCTCCCAGCTCCTCCTACAGCATACTTGTGATTCACTTGTAATTTAGTGAAGTGCCCTTGTGCACTTATGTCTGCCCTTCCCCCTCCTACTCCTTCCTATCCGCCCACTCCACCCACCACTCACTGCCTCCTATGACCGTCACATCCATTCACTTCTGGCTTATTCATCTCAGATTTTTACACAAATGAGGAAGCGTGCTCCACTGTCTTCAGCTCTTTTCTCCTAAAGATGAGTATTTCTTTTGGGTTGAGCAGTACTGTGGGCTCAACTCCAGGTGGCATTAGCTGGAGCTAGAAGACTGTCAGAATGTGGCAGCAGGGTGAGCTGGCCAGCAAGCTTCCCAGCCTTTGACTGACAGGGAGGCCTGTCCACTGGGCAGTTTGGCTTCTTCCCAGTATAGAGCCTGGGGTCCAAGAGAAACTGCCCCAGTAGAAAAGTAGTAGCTGCCTGCGTTAAATCTGGATGGACCCAGGAACTAGTTTACATCACTTTGTCCTTTTCCTATCCATCAACTTGTCCAGAGTTCCAGGGGAGGGAACATACACACCCATCAGAAACTACAGAGTAGACCTGCTTTAGAACTATCAGATTTCCTAGATCAGACACTCATCTTCAGCACCCTTTTAACAGTCATGTTTTGCTTGCATCAGTTCCTTCTATCTTAGCAGCATGCTCCTTGTGCCATGGTTTTGTGAACCAGCCTTTTCATCCTACACAGGTACCTCAGAGGCTTAAATATGTTCATATTCTTGTGCTTATTTATTTTGAACCTGTTTAATAGCACTTTCTTTATGTAGACCAGACCGTAGGAGACTATTAACTATGTAAAGGTGTGTTGCATTTGTTTGTGCTACATTTGTTTAGCTACGTGAAGATGTGTTGCTGTTTCACCTTGCCTAAGGTATCTGACTAGTCTAATAAAAAGCTGAATGGCCAATAGCTAGACAGTAGAAGGATAGGCGGGGCTGGCAGAGACAATAAGTAGGGGGAATCTAGGCTCAAAGGAGAGAGGGAGAGCCAGGGGCCAGCCAGCCACCAGCCAGCCAGACATGGAGGAAGCAGGAAAGGAGGACATAGAAAAAGAAAGGTAAAAAGCCCCGAGGCAAAGCATAGATGAAGAGAAACAGGTTAAATTAAGTCATAAGAGCTAGTGGGACAAGCCTAAAATAAAGCTAAGCATTCATAACTAATAAGTCTCTGTGTCATAATTTGGGGTCTGGTGGTCCAAAAAGGCCTGCTAAGCCAGACTGGCCTCAATGTTGTGGTCCTTCTGCCTCAGCTCACAAGTGCTGGGATTAGAGGGAAGCATGAGCTTATTTTGCAATTCTTAAGGTCTTCAGGGGAAAGTTCTGGCAATTCAAAACGAAGTGCTTATGTTGGCTTCTTGATGTTTGGGGGTTTTGTTTGTTTGTTTGTTTTTTCCTTTTTTCTTTCTTTTCTTTCCAGATCTTTGAAATATACCACATGCATGAAGATCCAAGGTGTCAGATCTCCTAGCTAGAGTTCTACACCAGTGCTCTTAACCACTGAACATCCCTCCAGCCTGCCCTGGGTTTTTAAGGTACTGCCCCTAGGTCTTCTCCACAGTTGTAACCATCTGCCATGTCACATTCTACACTATGTTAGCTCAAACCTGCAGGTCAGTATAGTTCTGCATCATCAACCGCATTTATTAGTGGCCAAAGCAGTTTTTCTCAAGTCAAAACAACTGGATTTTGCTACATTTCAAATTTGTTATTCAGTAACTGAACAGTAGTAGTTATATTTAGATGTATGAGTGTTTTGCCTGCATACATATCTGTGTAAGAATCCTGTGTCTGGTGCTTGCAAAGGCTAGAAGAGGGGCATCAGACTTAGGACTGGAGTTATACATGGTTGTGAACAACCCATGTGGGTGCTGGAAATGAAGCCCAGGTTCTCAGGAAGAGCAGCCAGTGCTCTCAACCACTGAGCCAGCTCTCAATCCCCCAGGCAGTCATGTTTTTATATAAGCAGGCTGGTTGTGGTGGGACAAGCCTGTGATCCCAGAGGCAGAATGATTCTAGAGTCCCAGGCCAATCTAGATTACTTAGTAACTGTCTCACAAAACAAACATACATACCTAGACTAGAAGCATAAAGGCGTGCAGGGCAGGGTAGCTCACACCTTTAATCCAGCACTCAGAAGGCAGATCTCGAGTTCAAGACCAGCCTGGTCTGTATAAAGAGTTCCTATCGCAAAGAAAAAAGAAAAGAAAATCTTTTCACTGAAGCCATTTGGAAATATATTTGTGTCATTCATTCTGCCTGAAGACTGAAGCATGAGAAAACTGCCCTTTTGCAACTATGGGTTGAAAAGAAAAGAAAAGAAAAGAAAAGAAAAGAAAAGAAAAGAAAAGA
>CABHPH010139685.1:0-24457 GCA_902168325.1 Peromyscus nudipes
GGAGTCAACCCTGTGTAGTCTTCAGTGCTGACTCAAATCTCATGACCCAAATTGGCTTACATATCTATCCTCAGAGTACAGTGGACTGGGTAGGATGTTGCGCTTCAGTGACCCCTGGATCTTAGTTTCCACATTTCCACATTGCCTCTTGTTAGCAGAGTGGGAACAGGAAAGGTACATAAGCAAAATAATAAGGGAGGGGCTGGATGCTGGGGAGGAAACTATATTTATTTTCCTTATCTTTATATTCCTCTTCCTTATACCTGTAACGAAATACCGTAACAGAAGCTACTTGAAGGAATTCTCTATTTCGGTTCTCAGTTTCAGAGTATTCAATTTTATGCTGGGGGAGGAATGGGCAGTGGCTTCCTCAGTGGTGACAGAAGCTTGGGACTGCTGCTCTTCTGGGCAGATTGGGAAACAAACCTCCGGCAGGAACCAGAGGTGATTATAAACTTCAAGGACCCTCCCCTAGTAACCATCTCTGCTACATGTCTCAAAGGTTCCACAGCCTCCTCCAAGCATCTCCACCAGCCTGGGAAGAGGTGACCCAGCCTTTAAGGATCGTTTTGGACTCCAGCCATGATAGGAGTCAATAATAACATATCACAACAACATAGGATTAAATTCTTCTTTATGCCTATGTAATTTTAATATATTCCATCAGGGAAGTAAAATTAAGTGCATAGGACAAAGTGACATCCGGTATGATCTGACAATTTAAGACTAGAGACATAGCTGTAGCTCAGTGATAGAGCATGTGTTTGATCCCAAGCAACACACACACACACACACACACACACACACACACAAACACCTAAAGAAAGGAAGGAATAGTACTGAGCCAGGGTGCAGTGTGACAGCTGTCCTCACTACCAGGAGGTCTCAGCTCCCTAGAACGGACACTTCCTGGTAAGAAACTTCAGTGCCAACATAAAGGACTAAATGACAAGCCAATTTCTAATTGTTCTTTTCTCTTTAAAAATCGAGATTTTAAAAACATTAAAACAGAAAATAAGGCACATGGCACAGAGACCCAGATTAGTGCATCTTTCAGCATCATCAAAGACCCCTCTTTGTGTAATAGAGATTAACACAGAGACTCACAACTGACCAAGGTGCAGAGGATCAAAGACTATGAAACACTCAGCCCTAAATGGAAAACCTATATTTGACAAGGATTAGGAGGTGTGGTATTGTTGGAGGAAGTGTGCCACTGGGAGTGGACTTTGAGATTTCAAAAGCCCATGCTAGGCCCAGGCTCTCTCTTCCTGCTGTCTATAGATCTGGATGTAGAATTCTCAGCTACTCCAGCACCATGTCTGCCTGTGTGCTGCCATGTTCTCTGCCATGATGATAATGGAATAAACTTCTGAAACTGTAAGCAAGTCTTAATTAAATGCTTTATTTTGTAAGGGTTTCCGTGGTCATGGTGTCTCTTCACAGCACTAGGACAGTAACTAAGATGGGGGCAAAAAGGTTCTAAGAACCAGAAGATGACTGCAAGAAAACTGTGTTCTGAACTCAGAAGGGCGATTGCATGTGTGAGCTCACAGCAGTCATGACAGTATGCACAAGACCAAACAAGATTTCAGCATGGAGAGGTGAGGTGGGCACAAAGCCCCACCCCTTCTGAGGTTGCTGTTGGCAAATGATTGTTGTGGAATATTAGTTGAAGATGTGTTACATTCATTTATGCTGTGGGATATTTGTTTAATGATGTCAAGATGTGTTGCATTCTTATTATGTTGCATTTGTTTAACTCTATAAAGCTGTGTTACTTTGCCTGTCTGAAACACCTGGTTGGTCTGATAAAGAGCTGAACGGCCAATAGTGAGGCAGGAGAGAGAATAAATAAGAGGAGAAATCTAGACTTGAGGGAAAGCAAGGAGTGAGAAAAAGAGGAGAAGAAGACATCAGGGGCAGCCACCCAGCCACACAACCAGCCATGGAGTAAGAAGGAAAGAAAGAGATATAGAATAAAGAAAGGTAAAAAGGCCAGAGGCAAAACATAAAGAAAAATGGGATAATTTAAGTTAGAAAAGCTGGCTAGAAATAAGCCAAGCTAAGGCCAGGCATTCCTAAGTAAGAATAAGTCTCCGTGTGTTTATTTGGGAGCTGGGTGGAGGACCCCAAAGAGTAAAAACAAAAACAACTACAAATGATAGTTTCTAGGAGACAGAGTCCTTTTTCTTTAAAGGAACATGGCCACTCAGAGGTCAACCATGCTCCACACACATCCAAGAGTATAAGGGCGGCACAAACGTACTTGATAGGTTTTAAAAAAGAAAGAAGACACAAAGTTAGATAGAAGGGGAAAGGAGAGTGGATCTGGGATGAGTCAGGGACTGGTGACTATGATCAAAATACATTGTATGAAATTTTTTACTAATAAAAAATGCTAAAAAGGAAAACTGAAGAGGAAAAAATTAAAAAGATAATAAAAACAGGGAAAAGATTAATGGTGACTTTGTATTTATAAATATAAAAATATTCATCAAAATTAATAAAAATAAGTGTAATATATTGAATCCCCATTGTGTGATAGACACTGCTAAATGTTTACCCACATCATTTGCTGCCAACACCTACAATAAAGACGTTCTCATCCTTGCAGAGGAAGCTGTTAGTCGCCTACTGTGACAGCACACCTGACAAAGGTGACTTGAGGGCTTATTTCCATAGTTCTAAAAGGATTACAGTCTGCTGTGGCAGGGGTGACATGGAGAAAGTAACATGGGGCTGGTCGCATAGTGGCCTCCGTCAGGAAGCAGAGAGAAGTGAATGCTGGTCTTGCTTTCTCCTTCCTGTTCAGCCCAAGGCCCTGACCCATAGGGTGATGCCATCCACATTCAGGCTGGACCTTCACTCTTTAGTTAAACCTTCTTGGAAACACCCTCATGGACATACCCCGAGGTGTGTTTCTATGCTCATTTTAAATGCAGTTCGGTTTAATGAAGACCACAGCACAATACCTTCTCAACATAAAAACACCATTTTAAGTCATAGCATTACGGCCCTACCCATACAGTCTCATTTCATTTTATAATGCAAAATTCATTTATTCCATCCCTAAATACTCCCATAATATTTAGTAGTCTCAATGCTGCTCAAAGTACAAAGTTTTTGCCTGCACACACACTTTTAATTCCAGCATTCAGGCAGAGGCAGGTAGATCCCTGAGTTTAAGGCCAGCCTGATCTATTCTGTATAGTGAGTTCCAGGTCAGCCAAATCTACACAGTAAGACCCTGTCTCAAAAAAAGGAAAGGAAAAAAAAGTCAAAATCCCTTCTGAGACTCAAATCATGCTTAACCATGAGCCTCATAAAATGAAAAAAAAAGCTACAGACTTTCAATATAAAAAGGCAAAGAATGAACATTATTTTTTCCAAGGTTTCTCTGTTTAACAGCCTTGGCTGTTCTACAACTTGCCTTGTAGACCAGGCTGGCCTTGAACTTACAGAGATCTGCCTGCCTCTGCCTCCCAAGCGCTGAGATTAAAGGTGTGCACCACCATTGCCTGATTTAGAACAAATATTCTTAAATAAGAATCTGAGAAGGTAACATAGGAATCTGAAACAAAACGTCTCTGGAAATTTTTAGAATTATTTTGCATATGTACATATGTATGTGCATTCACATCTGTCTATACATGTGTGCAGGTACCTGTGTATATGTGTTTAAAGTATCCATATATATAAGCCCAAGGTTGACATTTCGTGTCTTGCTTGATTGCTCTCTACATATTGAGGCAGGATCCCTTGAGGCAGAATGACCTTGGATGTTTTAAAAACAGATGTATTTAGTTTTACTTCTGAGTGTTATGTGTAAGAGTGCTTTACCTATATGTATGTATGCACATTCTATACAATCCTTGTACCTGAGAAGGCTAGAAAGGATGACTGGATCCCCTGAAATGGGAATTTTGATGACTGTGAGCCACCATGTGGTTGCTGGGATCTGAACTCTGCGAGAGCAAAATGCTCTTAACTGCTGAGCCAGTTTTGATCCTGCTTGCCACCACGTGTACCACCATGTCAGGTTCTCTTGTTTTTGTGTTTTTCAAGACGGGGTTTCTCTGTGTACCTCTGGCAATGTAGATGAGGATTAAAGGCGTGTACCACCTTTAATCCCAGCACTTGGGAAGCAGAGCCAGGTGGATCTCTGTGAGTTCGAGGCCAGCCTGGTCTACAAAGAGAGTTCCAGGACAGCCAGGGCTACACAGAGAAACCCCGTCTCCCAGTCTTACCATGCCATTTTCAATGTTATGCTGGGGAATGAGTCCAGGGCTTTGTGCATGCTAGGCAAGCATACTACTGACCGAGGCCCAGCCTCATCATTTAGATTAATGTAATTATTGTAATTATTAATATAGTTTTATTAAGCTCTCCAAGTCACCAGTAGTTTTCTCTATGTTTCATTACAACACTTCTCTGTCTGTCTTAGTTAGGGTTTCTACTGATGTGATAAAACACCAAAAGCAACTTGGGGGAAAAGGGTTAGGTACAGTCCCTGGAATTTCCAGCTGAGTGGCCCCAAGATGTGTTATGGAACTTTTTATAAACATCATATTTTCCCATGAGGGTTTGTTTTTTTTCCAAGAACTGCAACTACCAGCATTCTAGGAAGTTACTTGGTCCTAGGGTAGGTAGGGCTTAGAATTAAACATTGGGTCTTACATTTCCCCCTTGAGTTGTATCTTGGGTCAAATCATTGACTCTGTGATGGGTACTTGTTCATATTTAGATCTAATAACCATCAGCTTAATGGTATCCAGATAGGAATTATCATTTAGTTATTGTATCAATGATGTAAGAACCAACAGCAATTAGCAGAAGCAGGAGGGCCAAAGGCCCTGTGACAGCTGATATCAGAGTCACTATCTAGAAGGATCTGGGAAATGCACGAGGCACCAGTCATTTATTTCATCTCAGGCCTCTTTTTTGTGATATTTCTTTGAGTACAGCCAAGTTATAATCCCAAATAGTTTGTATAGAAACAATTTTTTCTTAAAGCCATATAATACTGCTATATATATATATGTATATATGTATATATATATATATAAATTCTGCAAGCAGGCCAAGTGCCCTATCATATTGTAGAATTATTTCAGCTAATGAATCTACCAGTTAACGTATCTGGGCCCACTTTCCTGGTATGCCAATTGGCATTTTAGGCAGTCATTTTATCACCTATGCCAGGAAGTTTCCCTTTGACTTAGCAGTTCAGCCTGTTACGGGGACAAGGAGTGATGTACTCCCTTCTGTAACTACTTCCAGCTGAAACTAGAGTGTCATTGTCAGGGCTGGTCAAAGGCTGATCAGTGGAGTACTCATCAGAAGCATTTTGTTTACTGACCCAGTAGAAGCGACAGGGAGCAATCACATTGGCTGTACTGGTTCACATCAGCTCTCAGCAAGTCCAGAGCTCAGGAGTTTGCAGTCCACGGGTGATCCCTGGATGGTGTCTGTCAGCCAATTTGAAATATGCTGAGACAAATACAGACTAGGGCAGAAGTAAAAGTTTAGGGACTTAAAGGAAACTTACATGTGGAACACTGAGGTTCATAGACCCAGGGGAAAGATCCCACCCTCAGGAATAGACAGGAGGGGAAACTTAGGCTGTACTTCGATGGAGTCTGTTTGACCTGTGACAAGTGGTCCTAGTTTTATGACTTCTTTAACTCTCTGAAGCTTACATGAATTTTTAGTTTACAAAAAGAGATAAAAGTTTGAGCCAGAAATTCTATATATTAGCATTAATCTATACTGAAATCCACATTGTAAAATAACTGGAGTAGACTCACATCTTTGGGTCCTAGAAAAACTAAAGCTTTGGATTAAGAAACACAAACATTTTTTCCTCTATCCAGAGAGTCAGGTGTATGGATTGGACAGAGATGTTTTAGCCTCATGAGAAGCACCTTTAAATCTATATTCAGAAGACAACCAAAGGAAATGTAAATTCTTGAGCTTATGACTGAATAGTGAATATTCAGTGCTCTACCAGCTTATCAGAACTCCACTGATCAATTTTTTGATCAATACAAAGAACTCTGAACCTTGGAAATCTTAGTATAACGATAGCATAGAGGGGAAAGAAATCTGAAGCATTTTCCATTTTGACATACCTTAAATTATTTTCTGAGACCCTCAGAACTTACGCTCTTATATCCTCAGATCTTTATATACATCAGAGCAATTTTTCCATCTAATCATTTACCAGAGACATGAGTAGTTATTACTGAGATCAGTCATTGCAAAACATGTTTCTTTAGGGGAAAGTTATATCTGAAACCTGTTTATCCTTTAATATGAAGACTGTGAGCATAGCAAACCTGTCTGCCTTTTCTTCACAAGAGAGCTAGTAGCTTTAACTAACTAATGGACTGACTAATGAACTAACAAGGTAGTTACAGCCTTGGGGGAAGGAATTGGTTGCCTGCTGCTGCCCAGCTGACAAAGCTATAGTTAGCCTAGCCATCAATACCATCAGAGATCTGAGAAGGATGAGTTGTAGCAGGAAGTATAATCCAAATGGCCTATATATCAGTCAAATGACAGAGACTAGTCCATCATCCATTACCTAGGCAGTCATCCCAGGCTCCTGTGGTCTCCATGGAATTGGGGACAGATGTACCAGGATAGCATCAGTCTTTGTCTGCTAGGTCAAAGATGAGAGGCATTTCTTATGGATGAAGAACATGGAGGGGACTGACCTTACTTGTCTAGGCAAAGTGGGGCAATAAACTCTGCAGTGCCCTGCTTGTGCACAGTTTGAGACAGAACCTGGCAGCATTCAAGGCATTGGGGCAGTCTTTCTCAGTAGTTAGCATTACCACAATCCAGGTGGAGTTGTCACTGTGTTCCATTAACTTCTTAGAGATCTTGAGAGTCACTGCTAGGATCTGGGAGTCTTTGTCATAGTAAGTTTAAACATCTTAAATGCCATATTCAGCAGATCTCTTAAGAGTTTGAGGACTGGTATGTACTCATTCATAAGTGGATACTAGATGTAAAGCAAAGGATAGCCAGATTACAACACACAGCTCCAGAGAAGCTAGCTAACAAGGAGGACCCAAAGAGGGATGCATGGATTGCCGTGGGAAGGGGAAATAGATGAGATCTCCATGAGTAAACTGGGGATGAGGGGTTGGCAATGGAGGGTTGGGGATGGGGGATGAGAACATAAGGAAATGGGATGGTCGAGCTGGAACAGGGATGAGTGGGAGAGCAATGAAAGAGATACCATGATAGAGGAAGACACCATGGGAATAGGAAGAAGCCGGGTGCTAGGGAAGTTCCAAGGAATCCACAAGGATGACCCCAGCTTAGACTACTAGCAATAGTGGAGAGGGTGCCTGAACTGGCTTACTCCAGTAATCAGATTGGTGAATACCCAGTCATCATAGAGCCTTCCTCCAAGTAACTGATGGAAGCAGATGCAGAGATCCACAGCCAAACACTAGGCTGAGCTCACTTTCACATTGGACTGCTTCTTCTGTGATATTATTTTACCTGATGACAGGTGAGAGAAGTGATGGAAAAGAAACTCAAAATTTGCAGAAGTCTCGTAGGAACGTTATTTTCTACCCTGAGTCTTGGGAGAGAAGAGTTTGACTCCAAGTCCTACCTTAGGAGGCAATGCAATATAATTACTGTAATATATCACAGAGCCGGACAACTCTTCTAGACACACCAATAACCTCGACAAAGCATTGGCTTTCTTCCCTCTACCTCACACTTTCTAATGTGATTCCTAAAGACAGAAGTGTTTGACCTGCCTGAATATATACTGAGCAAAATCCACTGAGTACAGCTGTAAACTGAAGTTCCCCTCAAAAAATAAGTTACACCTTCACCAAGCATTTCACAAGGTTGATTGACTGATGAGAAATTGAATGATTGTGGAGAGTTAGAATGTTGCAATTCCAGAGCCAAATTATCTTGGGTTACCCTATCCCTCTAAATAGCCACTTAATGTCTACCACTGTTTGACTTGACATCCTTGTGACTAGTAGGTTAAATTGCCTTGGAATATACAAACAGACCCCTACCTTCCACCGACACAAAAGCTAAAAATGTCATCAGATAACATCTGAGGCCTATACCAGAGACTTCCCCCATTGTGCCACCTGACGTTCCCACCAATGTCTTCAAAAAGTGCATGGATTTATAAGTTTGTTATGCCAAGCATGGCACTGCAGTGTCTTTTATCCCAGCACTCGGGAGGCAGAGACAGGCAGGTGGACATCTCTGCATTCAGGGCCAACCTGGTCTACATAGCAAGTTCCAGGCTAGCCAGCAGTTACTACTTTGGGACATGATATTTGGGGAAACAAATCTGTGTCCTCTGCTCATGGCCACACATATTTGGCTTCAGAATGAGCTGTCTCTGACTGTCTTCATGGGAGATAGGTGAGAGATGCTTTTGTTCTTACTATTGACATGGCATGTGTTTTTTCCTGAGGAGTCTATTTGTATTCACCCCTGTGGTGGTTTAAGAGAAAATGGCCCCCAAAGGAAGTGACACCATTAGGTGGTATGGCCTTGTTGGAGGAAGTGTGTTACTGTGGGGGCTTTGATGTCTCCTATGCTCAGGCTATGTCCAGTGTGGGACACAGTTCTCATCCTGTTGCCTGTGGATTGAGATGTAGAACTCTCAGCTCCCTCTCCAGCACCATGTCTGTCTGCAGGCCACAATGTTTCCCACCACAATGATAATGGAATAAACATCTGAAATTGTAAGCTCCAATTAAATGCTTGCCTTTATAAGAGTTGTCGTGGCCATGTTGTTTCTTCACAGCTATAGAAACCCTAACTAAGCCACTGATACCAGAGGCAAAGACAGACAGACCAAAAAAATTGTTCCTCCTAAGTACAGCTCGGTGACTTGAGATATTTATTGGGATTATACTCACAGAGGGCTGGGGAACTCGGTCAGCTGGACCACTAAAAGCCCCATTCCAGCACTGGGGATGAGTCACTAAAGCTGCATCTTTAGAGTATTCTGGACAATTTGCAGACAACTATACTGCCACTTTCCTTTGCCAGGTATGGTGGTGCACACCCTTAATCCCAGCATTTGAGAGGCAGACAGGGGTTCTGTGAATTTCCAGCTAGCCTGGTCTGCATAGTTAGACCCTGTCTCAAATGAAACAGTTTCCATACTTGGAAAATGCAGAGACTAAGTGTCAGTGGAGTGCTCAACCACAGATGGGACATCTGTATTGTGCATCCCATCAAGGTTCAAATATCAGCACAGAAAAGGGGGTGGAAAGATTATAAGAGCCAGAGGTTGGAAAGGACTGGACTAAAACAGTGTCTTCTGGGCATGACAGAACCACTGCAGCAACTGTGGTTGCCTGTACAAGACCCGCACAAGCCCATTGTGGTAACACACAACCATGGGATTTGCTGAAGGAGGTGGGGGATCAGGAGGATCACAAGTTTGAGGCCAGCCTAGGCTATACATTCTTGTGGGACATGGTGGTACATGCCTTTAGTCTCAGCACTCAGGAGGCAGACAGATCTCTGTGAGCTTGAGGCCACCCTGATCTACAGAGAAAGTTCCAGGTTAGTCAGAGCTCAGGGCTACAAAGAGAAACCCTGTCTCCAAAAAAATCAAAAATAGAAAAACTAAAAACGCTGCACAAGATCAAGCTTGTGAGCCTCCACCCCTAAGTAAGGTATGAATGACTGTGGCTTCTGAAGAAAAGAGAATCAGTTTTCTTTAAAGTTACAGCTCCTAATAGACCCACCACACTGCAGTGGATGACCTCACACCCAGGAGTATATGGGCAGCAACAACTGAACTTACATATTATTAAACAAAAAGGACATGAAGTTGAGGGAGTGGGGGGTGTAAGTGGATCTGGGAGAAGTGGAAGGAGGAGTAGGGGATGAATATGATTAAAAAACATATGAAATTCTCAAGGATTAATAAAAACATTGTTTCTTAAGGAGTGTCTTCTTGTGTGCAATTGATTACCACTTACCTATCCTTGAGGAGGGGCCTCATGAGTTTTCCCCCTCCCTCCTTATAGGAATTTATTTAAATGTGTGTGTGTGTGTGTGTGTGTGTGTGTGTGTGTGTGTGTGTGTGTGGTGTTCGCGAGTGCATGTGCCATAGCATGTGTATGGGGAGGTCAGAGGACAACTTGTGGAAGTTGGCTCTCTCCTTCCACCATGTGGGTCCAGGGGACCAGACCGAGGCTGCTAAGCTCCGCAGCAAGCACCTTTACCCGCTGAGCCATCTTACCAGCCCCTTGTAGGAAATTTGCTAAGCTCAGTCTGGTAAAGGCCTCATTGAGATGATCATAACTCCTCTCAATAAAGACAGCAATAATGATGTCTAGCCAGGAGGACACGTTATGGTCACATGGCCATCCTGTTCCTTCTGTCCCCTAATGAGCACCGGAGAGCTTTGGGGGTCTGCGTGGTTCTAACAGGCAGTCACGGGGTCTGTATTTTCACTTCAAGCTTTGTTTCTTTTGCCATGGTGAACAGTTGAGTCCCACCTAGCTCCTCCATCCTTCCCTAGAGGGATCGAACCTACCTCACCCAGTGACTTAGGCAGAGTATGCCGAAGCCAGTGTTTCCCTCTGAGGCTCTCCTTTTCAGAACCTTGTATCCCTATTTTTACCTGCTGAAGTAGCCCAGATATCTGCCTTCTGGTTCTGAAAGGCGGCGGGGGGGTGGGGGGGGGGGAATGTAAATACACTTTAAATAGAGCCATTTATTTGATAATAATAACTTACAATTTGAGAGGAAGGTTGGTCATTCCTTATGACTAATTCCACAGTCATCTAACATTCTAGTTCCCTGTCACATTTTTGTTATTACATCCAAATGCCTACTTACAATAACAGTGTGAATATGTATGTTAAACACCCACACTAGAATTTTAAATCTTAGCTCTTTCTGAATGCTGTTTTGGTGAATTTCAATGTGGGAGGTGGGATAATTTAAAACTTCATATTTTCTACTATAGTGAAAGGCTTAATTTCTCTGACATGTTTTTTTTCCCCATCTAGAATAAGGAATTACACTAGAATAGTGTTTTAAAATAAGATTTGTCGACATAATGGCATTTTTTCCTCTTCACTTCTACCCAAACTAAAATAGTTCAGGAACATTTATTTACTTATCATAACTGTTAAGAAATTATAGTCATTATATCTACCATCACTTTCCTTATAAATCATTCTGTGGAAAGAACGTACCATTCCATCCCTGAAGAAAAACCTCGTGTGTTCCTGGCTTTGTTCTTAACCCATCATAAAGCTCTTGGGCAGCTGAGCAAAGTACAAAACATACCCAACCCAGCCTCCCTCCCAGGATCTCACTTTGAAAAGGGTTTCTTCATCATTGCAGAGTGGAAGGTCATCTTTCTTCCTTGGTGAGGAGTCTACAGTGTGAATGTAAAATTGCAGACTTGATCAATGAAAGGCCAAAACAAACAGTGGAAACTTTTAGTTTAAATCTTCATGTTATGAGTGGCAGTGGCATCATAAGTCAACAAGTTATACTCCATTAACCATAGGCATATTTACATATTTACATATTTTACATTATTGTACATAGTCAAGATCTAAGACATTCGTTATTTCATTAGCTACTACACATTCAAAGTACTCAAACTTAAATTGAAAAAAAAATGCTATTTAAATATTTAACATTTGGATCAGGAGAGGTGGTTCAGTGACTAAGAGCACTTGCTTCTCTTGCAAAGGACGGGAGTTCAGTTTCCAGCACCTACAGGCAACTCAGTCACTTATAATTCCAGCTCCAAGGGATCTGATGCCCTCTGCTGACCTCCACATACACCTGCACATGTGTCCATGAATCAGTGAGACATACATATACGCATAAATAAAAACAAGCCTTTAAAATATATATTTTATGTTGAATTCACTTACTATTAGACTTCTAAAGTAGTGTAGTGTCCTGTTTACTAAAATGGCATTAGATAGTCCTTTGGTTCTGCCATGTAACAGAGTTTGTTTGGGACATTGCTTATAGGCAAAACGATGTACCCACATAAGTGAGAAGCCAGATGGCACAGCACGGGCTTCACTTTGTGAGTCTTCTTATTTCACATCTGAGAAATCCAATGGACTCTGATTCTGGGTGAGGTGCTGTGTGTGTGTGTGTGTGTGTGTGTGGTGAACCAGCCCCCATACTTATTTACCTCAGGAACTCTTGAGGAATGATGGATAAGAGACTTCGTTAGAAATAGAGAGGAAAGAAACACAGGGTAGACTCGAGTGGGCCTGGATCCTTATCCACCGGCCCAGAACATTATTCCAGAGGTCTATTTATAACAATGCCAAGGGGTGGAACAAAAGATCTCCCCCTTGCTAGTTACAGTCACCCGGTACCAAGGCCTGTGGTCCAATCAACCTCTTATGCAGTACTGCTGGGTACAGCCACTAGGAAACCTAGTGGGCTCCAACATGTGTGGACCTTACAATGATGCAGACTCAGCTCAGCTTGCCCTTATCCAATCGGATGATTACTCAACGTAACTCTTGGATCAACTCATGTGTTGGTTGTTTGATTAATTGTGAAATCACCAATTTTGAAATATTGGCATTCCATGGAAAAGTGTTTAGGATATTGTGATGCTCATGTGCTACTCTGTGGCCGCTGACTTAAAGAATGACCTCTGTTGGGTGATTATTTCCTTTGAGTTGGACAAGATCATTGCTTTCTTCAATCAGAGTAGCTTGGGTGACCCATACAAGACATCTGGGTGAAGCATTAATCTCATTAATCTTTATCAATAAAAAATCAGGAGTCAAATACTGGGTAAGAACCTGAAAGATCAGAGAACAAGGAGCAGCCACCAGTTGCTTCCCACCGCTTCCGTTCCTCTATCCAAAAAGGCAGAGATCCCCTCTCAGCCCCCACCTTACCACTTCCTGTCTCTTCTCTGTCTACAGTCCTTCAAATCTCTATGGTCACCTAGTGGCTAGTTCTGCCCTCTGATTCCAAATAAGCTTTTTTCATCAGAACACAATCAAAATATCACACAATCCCTGGGGCTCCCCCGAGCTAGGTAAGAACTGTGAATATTCCTGCAGAGAAGGCAGAGACTCAAGGATCTTCGGTACTTGCTGGTCAGCCAGTCTAGCTAAATCTTGGGGCTCCAAGTTTAGGAGAAGACCCTGTCCCAAAATATAAGGTAGAGAACAACTGAGGAAAAAACTCAATATCAACCTCTGACCTCTACATGAATGCACACAGATGCGCACATGTACCTGTACACACATATGTGTGCATAGATGAACACACCATTACAACTGGATCAATGGTGGTTCAACAGGTGAAAGTACTTGCCACCAAGCCTGATTATCTGAGTTTGATCCCCCAAATCCACATGGTAGATGGAAAGAACTGACTCCCACAAGTTGTCCTGTAGCGGCACTCATGTATAAGCACACACTAAGCTGATATCTGAAAAATAATGAGGGAACAGCACTATCCAGCCCCCAGGGGTTAGTGTGAGTATCTCAGGAAACAAAAGACAATGAGGAGCCTCTGAGGCCACTCTTCAGTGTTGAAGAACTGGAAGGATTAGGAGACCAGGGCTGCTGGGACATTGCTAGAAAGGGAGAGTGAGGCTAGCAGAGTGCATGGAGGTGATTGTAGGGAAACCTTGTGATCATTCTAAGATCTCATTGCCACTCCAGGGTCTTCTGCTGAATTAGAATGACACCTAATCCTCAGTGTGACAAAAACAACAACAAAAAAACAACAACAACAACAAAAACGCTGTTGTGTAAGCAGAAACCAGGAAGGAACCTCTGTAAAAAGCCAACAAAAGCTGTGGCAGTTTGGGCTTGGAGCTATGAAAGATAGTAGAAATAGTTGCCTGAAATGGAGTTAAGATAGATGTGAAAGAAGTTCCAAGGCTTTGCCATAACCCAGACCGTTGCCTATTCGCCGAAGCGAAGCACTCCAGAGAGGAAACAGGCTTAGGGTGAGCAAATGTCCACGATGTATGGATGATCAGTGTGTCCAATATGAAACAGGCAGAAGACTGGGGGATTTGGTTCTCGGATGAGGGGGCCAGATGGCCACTCGGTTAATACAAAAACCATAGGAGTACTAGATGTGCCTAGTGTGAACAAGAAGAAGAGGGCTGAAGCAGGACCTCTGTGTTTCCTGGCTCATTCTCCTCTCCCTGCTCATCTGCAGAGAGATGGCTATGACTACAACTCTTACACAGTCCAGTGGACACTCACATCTGGTTTCCATACTATTACATTCTATTTTTATAAATACAGTATGAAACCCAAACATTCCAAGTTCTTCTTAATTTCCTCCAGAGCATCTATAATGCCCAGTTGGTACTCAGAGCCCCCAAACTTCACAATACTTGAACATTAGTATACTACAAATACGAGCTAAGCTTGATATGTTGCCCTCTTATGATACAGTAAGGTTGTACCTGATTGATATTGTGGTGGTTTGAGTAAGAACGGCCCCCATAGACTCATATATTTGCTTGATTGGTCCCCAGTTGAAGAACTGTTTGGAAGGATTAGGAGGTGCCTTGTTGGAGGAGGCATGTCACTGGGTGTGGGGTTTGAGGTTTTAAAAACCCATACCAGCTTCCCCACCCCTGCCCCGCACCTGTCTGCAGAGCAGGATTAGCTCTCAGCTACTTCTTCAGCACCATGCCTACCATGCATGCTACCATATTCCCACTATGATGGTAATATAGTAACCCTCTGGAACTGTAAACAAGCCCCAGTTAAATGAATTCTTTTATAAGAGTTGCCATTTATCATGATGCCCCTTCACAAGAGTAGAAACTCTAAGACAGGAATATTACAACATGCACCAGGGTAGGATATATTGAATAATCATGTAACCTGTATGCACATATTTACTTAATAAAAATTTTGAAAACCAATATTTAAATTTTTCTGTACCCTCAATTTTTTGCCTCCTTATAACTGGCTAATTGGCTTGACCACTGACTAGGATGGTTTTCTTACCTCTCTGTATGTGTAATGAACTTTAATGATACTTTCTTTTAGGATCTCACATTGCAGCCAAGCTGGGGTAGCCACGTGGCTCAGAGTCGGGTGGAAAACTTGAAGAGACTCACTGAGTTCATTCAGACCATGGGTGGCAGAGAAACATGAACTCTGGACTCTGCAAGATTGGCATTTCCTAGGTCCAATTCTCTATCCTCCTCCCCTTCCCTCCTGTGTTATTAACCAAGACACTGTTGGTCTCATGGAACCTGCAGGGATGAGATTAATGAATGTATTATTGTTTAGTCTCTCACAACACCTAGAGCTCATCGACTGGCTAGACGAGCTGGCAGTGAGCGCCCACCTGACTGTCTAGGTCCTTTAGTGCTGGGATTATAATTGTTTGCCACTGCACCTAGGTGTGTGTGAGAGCTGGAAACCCATATTATAACTGTTTGTCACTGCACCTAGCTGTGTGTGAGTGCTGGAAATCCAAACCCAGGACGCCACGCTCGTGCAGCCAGCACGTCACCCAATGAGTCATCTTCTCAGCCACCCAACTTTAATGTGATCCAGCAGATTTGAAAAGTGATATTTCAATAGCTAGCAGATGAAGGAAAACATGTTATGGATTGTTTTCATTTGGAACCACAAGAGAAGCACTTAAAAAACTAAGCCTTCAAGTGCTTTTCTATTAATATGATATAAATAATGAATTTATCAAGATTGGTTTATTTATATATACTCAACTGTAAAAAAAAAGATTAACTTTTTGTAGTGTTTACACCATCAAGCCTAATCAAGCCAAACAAGATGATGAACTAAAATGATTAATGAATGCAGATTTAGCAGAGGGCTTTAGATCGAGAATGTCTTGCTGATGTCAGGCTTGATTTGTTCTCCATCTAATACTGATGCTATTAAAAGCTTTGAGCAATTCAGATATAGTCACTGAGTAAAATTTCAATGGGGTGAGAGAAATCCTATCTGGGCAAATTCTGCTGGTAGAATGGCAGGTATGCATGTGTGCAGGGAGTGGGGCTTTATTGATGGGCTGGGAAGAATAGGGAGCAGAGGAATGAGCAGATGGCATCAATCATGGCAAAGGTGAGGAAGTTTGGAATTAAAGAAAATCTCATCTTTGCACAAAGATTCCAAATGGTGTGTGGGTATGAATATTGATCATTTCAGCTTCAGAATGGTCAAGAAATTGGAGGGAAAAAAAACGAAGGGAGGCAGGAAGTTAATACAGTGGCATGCCCCAGTAACTCTTCTAAAAATGAATCCATGGGGAAATCACTGTAGCCAGTAGTGGAAGTCATTGCTTTCCTTATTAAGGGAACAGAGGCAAAAAGTGGTTCAGGTCCTGAGATCCTGGGTGGAAGAATTGGGCACCATAGTTCTTCAGGTCCTACCAGTAAACTGGAGGATTGAGCGAGAATCTAATTGGCTGAAGAAGTGTCCCACTTGTGCTGGAAGGTTGTGCTGAGTCCAGTTCCAGCCGGTTGCACTGAATTTGGGGGAGTGAAGGTTCAGGTTGCTGTGACTTTGGGAAGGCAAGTGACAGAAGGAATGTTAAACCGTTTCAATGTCTGTGTCTTTCACATGTTTTATTACTGGTCCAAATGTCTCAAGACATTGTAAATGGGGAGGAACAAATACTTTCCTGGATTGACATTTTCTGAATTCTTCCAGCTCCAGCTTTGCCCAGGGTCTGAGTGGAGAGAACTGTCAGGGTCAGAAGACACTGGACGGCACCTGTTGTCATGAGTGCTGCTTTGACAACTCCAGGAAAAAGGCAGCGAATAATTTGGACCCCTGTATGTAGTTCCACCTGACAGGAATATAAACAAGGAAACACATTTCCACTCACAATGAAGGAAGAGCAGCCAACCATGTCCACAGAAAAATTGTATGTAGTATAAATCCAGTCAATCTAAAGTATTTAGATTGCTTCTGTACTTAGCATTAGGCATTTAGTATTTAGCATGCTTTTGAGATCCTAGGCTCAAAGTCACTCGTTAATCCAAAAGGAGAATGACATTATTATTAAAAAGATGAGATCAGAAGATAAGATCACCAGATGTGGTTTGCACACCTGTAATCCCAGCATTTGGAAACAGAGGCAAGAGGATTGCTGCAACCTCAGAGGTCTACACAGAGCTTTCCAGGCCAGCCAGGGGTGCAGAACAAGATTCTGTCTCAGGATAGCAAGCAGAAGAAAGAAAAGGGGGGAGAGGGGAGGAGAGGGCAGGGAGGAGGAGGAGAAAGGAAAGGAGGGAATTAGTCTTGGACTCAGCCACAGAAATGCCCATCATCTTTGATTTTGCTTTATTCCCCTGCCTCAGTCTCTTTGGGTGTTAGGATTCCTGGAGCGCATTGCCCCACATGGCTTTCTTGAGTGTCTCAGAGTTTCTCTGGCTTCTTATTTTTGACATGACGGGGATTGAAGAATCAAACATTCTTGTTTCTCACTTATTTGGAGGTTTATATAATCTGTCAATATGTTCATATCAAGCATTCCTAAATATTCTTTGTTATGCACCAAACGTCACAGCCTCCAAATTCATATGTTGAAGCCCTAACCTGCCAGGAGACAACACTGGAGGGGCCTTCCAATGAAAAGATGATCCAGTTAAATGATGCCTGAGAATGTGCCATAACCCGGGGGCGCTGGTGAAGGTATACGGGAAGAAACACCAGAGCCCCTTGCTTGCCTGCAGGCAGGACCAGTCCTTTCCTCCTCCACACTACTTCCCTCTCCCCCTTAGCTCTCGTTCTGCCACATGAGGACACGCAAGGAAGGCAGTAGTCTGAGACCAGGTGTGGTAGTT
Source organism: Peromyscus nudipes (assembly GCA_902168325.1). Taxonomy (NCBI): domain Eukaryota; kingdom Metazoa; phylum Chordata; class Mammalia; order Rodentia; family Cricetidae; genus Peromyscus; species Peromyscus nudipes. The sequence continues at coordinate 17,831 of CABHPH010139685.1, forward strand.
TGAAAGAAAATGTCCCCCAAAGGAGCGGCACTATCAGGAGGTGTGGCTTTGTTGGAGTAGATGTGGCCTTGTCAGAAGAAGTGTGTCGCTGTGGGGGGGGGGGCTTTGAGGTCTCCTATGCTCGAGCTACACCCAGTGACACAGTTCACTTCCTGTTGCCTGCAGATCAAGATATAGAACTCTCAGCTCCTTCTCCAGCACCATGTCTGCCTGCATGCTTCCATGTTCCACTGTGATGATAATGGACTAAATCTCGGAAACTGTAAGTCACCCCACAAAATGTTTTCCTTTATATGAGTTGCCATGGTCATGGTGTCTCTTCATAGCAATAGAAGCCCTAACTAAGACACCAGGCTTAACCTGGTGTTCCCAACCTAAGGAACTGTGGGGGGATAACCATCAAGTCTTTAGGCCACCAGGTCTATTATTGTCGTGTCTCACACTAGGCTAATGGACAGGCCCCCATGAATTCCCCACCTTCACAGGGTCAGCTCACCTGTTGATCTTCTCATTCTGAGAGTGCTCTCCATCATCCACGGCCCCCAATGGGAGCATCATTACACTCTTTTGTGTAATAGCCTGGAATAATTTAGCAATTGGAATGGTTGACCCATCCTGGATCATATCAGGATCGACTCCAAACACTGAAACACAGGAAAAGGAGGCAGTAGACTAAATGATGACAAGACTATACCTGTCACTAACCTTGAGTACAGAAATGTGTGCTTTTCTTTACTTCTTGGGATCTTGTCATGTAGCCCAAGCTGACATAGAATTCATGATATAGTTCAGACTTCTGATAAACTCAAAATCCCCCTGCCTCCTAGGTGATAGACTTAAAAGTGTGTATGACCATACTTGGCTTAAATTTTTAATTTTGAACCAAGGTGAAAATTTTAGAATTGAGAGAAATTGCAAACATAGCATACGCAGCATTCCTATATAGCACTAACTCTTCTTTCCTCCATATAAGCATCTTATGTAACTATTGTGCAACAATCAAGAATCAGAAATTACCAGTGATATATGTTTTTTCATGACAAGGTTTCTTTGTATAGCCTTGGATTCCTGGAACTCGCTTTGTAGACCAGGCTGGCCTTGAACTCACAGAGATCCACCTGCTTCTGCCTCCCAAGTGCTAGGATTAAAGGCATGTACCACCATTGCCTGGCTTAACAGTGGTATATTTTATCTACTATTGTTGTAAGACTTTTCCTGAAAAAAAATTCATTCACTCTAGTCAAGGCACCAACACAAGAAAAACAATTCTGCCCAAGACTAGCTTGGTGTCCAAATGAGTTCAATTGGTGTTAGTTGCAAGAGCATGGACAACTTGCAGGTAGCTACACCACCAAAGAAAAATCTCTCCTTACACCAGGAATTGTTAACCATTATATCCACTCATGGAGGAGCATGGCCCCTTACATCCACTGTGAAGACGTCCTGTGGCATGCCTTCTGCTGCAGTTCCTCCTTTCACTGGCATTATAGGAGCTGAAATATCTTATCATATCTCCCCTGCTATGATGGATTAAACCTCTGAAACTGTGAGACAAAGTAAATCCATTCCTTCTCAAGTTGTTTCCTCCAGGTACTTTTCATGGTGATGAAAAAAATAACTAACACAGTCTCTTTCACAAATTACTTCGTCTCTGTAAGCCTTCATTTCCTCTGTAAACTGGAGAAGGCTGTTGTGATGACTACAGGAAGTATCAGGTAAGAAACATCCTGTGCACACAATACTGTGCCCTGTGTGGTGGTTAATCTTAGTTGTCAGCTTGACTGGATCTGAAATCAACTAACAGGGAAGCCATGGGGCACTCCATTGAAGGACATTCTTATCAGGTCATCTGAGGTGGGAAGAGCCCCCCACCCCCCAGATGTGGATGGCACCTTCTGGTGACTTAGATAAAGGAGACAAAAAAGGAAACTTTTTTTTTTCCCGTTCACCTTTCTTCCTGCTGTCAAGTTCATCAACACTGTTTCTGCTTTCCTTTGCTATCAGAATCCAGCCCCTCTGGGCTTCCAATGTAGACTGAAGACCAGTAGGTCTCCAGGAATCTTCCAGGCCTTTAAAACCAGGTTAGCACCCAGCCTCAGGGACTAAACAACTACTGAGTTCTTGATCTCTCCAATGTGAGGCAGCCCTTGTTGGAATGTCCAGACTGTGTCACAAAAGGTAGCCAAATAAATCCCCTTTTATATATACTCATTCTATTGGTTCTGCCCCTCTAGATAACTGCAAGTGATGCACGTGGGATAAAGAGGACAGTTGATATTTGAGTCTTAAAAGTGCCTTGGCCCCGCTGCAAACAGGTGAATCAAAATATCTGTCAGGCCCACCTGTTTTGATGGCTCTTTTTGCTGCGAGGTATTGAGTATCGTTGATGTTTGCAGTCCATGGGTGGAGTCCTACTACCATAGAAACAGTCATCTTGTTGGAACTATTTCTTTTGGAGAACACAGCTTCAAGATGCTGCTTCACCTAGAAGGTGACATTGTCAATAACAAGTAGAATGCTGGACTTTGCTCCTGCAGTGTGTACCGTCTTCCACCCGGAAACCAGAGGAAACCCTGACCTGATGAGTTGGAGCATCGTGAGCCTTTAGGTACGCCCCTGGGTGTGTAACAGTGAACAGGGGCTTCCAAGGCTCTGGGCTTTATCCAGAGGGGAAATATGTGCTCTAATTGCCCTTCAACCTGTGTACCTACATAGTCCCTGATCCATAGTGTTAGCTGAGTGATGTTCGCTGGAAATTAGGAAACATAATCTACATACAGCTCCTCAATTGCCGTGTCTTTGGTTTCTGATCTAGTAACACTCTAATGACACTTTGGGGGACATTACACATTCTGGAAAATTCTGAAAAGTGGGAGCAATTCCAAGCTAAATGGTGAAGGAGACGTGTTAAGAAACGGCTTTACTCCTTTCCAATGGCTGCTGAGGAAATCCTTCCAGTAGGCTCCAGCTTTGGAAGCATAGCTTCCTTTCATTCCTTCAGCTAGAACTCATTAGCACCAGGGTGCTGGGGATGTAGCTGTGAAGGAGACAAGGGAGTCCCTACCCTTGTGGAGTGTGTATCCACAAGATAGAAGAGTGGTGTTTCCTAAAGGGAGGGAAGCAGGAGGGAAGGACTGAGGGGAGAGGGAAGGAAGGACGGACGGGAGAGGGAAGGAAGGACTGAGTGGAGAGGGAAGGAAGGACTGAGTGGAGAGGGAAGGAAGGACTGAGGTGAGAGGGGAGGAGACTTTTAGGATGCAATTAGAGCACAAGACAAGGAAAGGGGACAAGAGAGTTGAGAGCTGGAGGAGGCACGGAGGTATTTCCTGAGCTCTCTGATTCAAGAATCTATTCCCTGCTAAACCAATTCGAGGTAAATTAATAATGGGCTGATAACTCAGATAGATAACTCCTTCAGACAGCACTTTCCTCACAATGGCTGCATTCCACACTCTGGCTTCAACTATCATGAGCTAACAAATGATTGGGCTTGAAGTTTTCCAGCTCCAGCCAAGTGCGGCCAGTTACCTACTCCATCTACGTGTAAAACCAATCTTGCCTTTATAGCTAACATCTAATTTTTAAAAATTTCCCATCATCGCAACTTCAAGTGGCTATTTGTCTGGCTTCTGTAATTGAGGAAAGAGGTTTGCACGGAGTAAGGCTGACACTGGCTTCTTGACATTTGTTCCATTCTTTTGTGTTAGGAAAAAAGTAACTTTGGTAATAACCATAGAATGGCTCCACTTGCCGTGGTGTACGGGACTCAGAAGCGGTACTGCTGGGCCTAGTGACAGCAGACACTTGTTACCTGTTTTTCCACCACAGACAGATTCATGTGAGGGACTAGGCGGATTGAAAATTTTCCGATGACTCGACCGGGGATGACTGTTTTTATTCCAGGCTCATCAAACGCACCCTCGATGCCGTGGAGAGAGAGAGACGGATACCTCCATAGGTGTATCAGGAGTTCCTCCTAAGTAATGCAAAGAACATATGATGAAAGCTCAGAGGAGGGTTGGGGCTGTAGCTCAGGTGGCTACAGTGCTTGCCTATCATGCACAAAGCCCTGGGTTCAGTCCCCAGTACCACATGGTCTGGGCCTAGTAGTAGATGCCTGTAGTCCAGCATTTGGGAGGTGGAGGCAACAAAATCAGAAATTCAACATCATCCTTGGCTCCTTAGTGAGTATGAGACCAGCCTCAGCTAGAAGAGATCCTGTCTCAAAATAAAAAAAAGCCCAAATCAGGTGTGGTTGCATACACCTTTAATCCCAGCACAGAGGCAGGCAGATCTCTCTGAGTTCAAGGCCAGCCAGCCTGGTTCACATAGTGAGTTTCAGGCCCACCAGGGATACATAGTGAGACCTTGTCTCAAAATAGATAGATAGATAGATAGATAGATAGATAGATAGATAGATAGATAGATAGATAGATAGATGAATAAATGAAGAAAGGATTAGGGATATAGCTCAATAGTAGAGCACTTGATTAGGATGCCCAAAGGCCTGGGGGCATTCCCTTAGCACTGCAAATAAAATAGACCTCAGCTGAATTAAACTGCTCAGATCTCCAACATCTGTGTCCCTGAGACCCACTCATGACCAATAAATTAGCATCAAGTTAGCTATGTCTGGACTAATAATATAGGCAGGACATGAGGCTTCTTCCTCCTGCTGCCCATGCTGCCCATGCTGCTGCCCTGCCCAGAATGTCTTCCTGTCTGAGGGGCTGCTTCAGAAATTGAATCCAGGGCCAACGAGATGACTCAGTGTGTACAAGCACTTGCCACAGAAGCCTGGCAACCTGAGTTTGATCCCCAGAACCCAGGTCAAACAGTCAGACATGGAGACACACATTTGTAATCCCAGCGTTTCTGTAGGAATACAGGCAGAGATAGCTCAGGGGCTAGCCTGGAGTATGCAGAGTGAGTGGCAGAACCAATAAGAAAATCCTGCCTCCGTGAGGTAGAGGGAGAGAACCGACTCCTGAAAGATGCCCTCTGGCTCCACGTGTGTCACATGCGCGCGCACACACACACACTACATTAATGATAATGATAATAATGGAAAAATAGTTTAGAAAGAAACTAGATCCGATTATACATTTCTAACCAGGGTTATACACTGATAATGAATGAAGCAAATTTCATTCTTCAGAAATCCCTAAATAAACCTTCAATATTTGAGCCAATTTCTTTCTTGTGTATTTTCACAAACTTAGTCTGAGGGAAGGAATACAGTCCCACAGATAGTCATACCACTTATCATCAAGGTTTTGCCCTCTCTGGGCAGTTCCTGGGGAATCAAACACAGGTACCAATACCTGAGCAGGAAAGCATTCTTTTGGTTTTTTTTTTAAGATTTTCTTTTTTTAGTTTATTCAGGTGTGTGTGTGTGTGTGTGTGTGTGTGTGTGTGTGTGTGTGTAGAGAGAGAGTGAGTTGTGCCCATGTGAACGTGGTACAGTGTCCAAAGAGGCAAGAACAGGATGTCAGATCTCCAAGAAGTAGAGTTACAGGTAATTGTGAGCCTCCCAATGGGCATGCTGCAAACTGAATTCAGGTCCAGTGCAAGAGCAATCCATGCCCCTAACCATTAAGTCATCTCTTCAGCCCTCAGCAGGCAAAGTAATCTTTGAAAAAAAAAAAGGAGAAAGAAAACAAACAAAAATTTTAAATTCTTCAGGAATTTCTGCTCCGAGTTCTAAGTTTCCTCACAGCACAAAGGAGGGATGCTCCGACTGGCCCATCAGCCCTGAAAGGTCTTGGTAACGCCTGAGAAAGTGAACAATTACAGGTTTTGGATCCAGTGTCTCAGACAGTGGCTCCCAATCTTTGAACATTCAGAAAGCTCAGCTCCCTGAGGAAGTGGAATGGGATTTAAATTAATAAACTGCTGTGGAAAGACAGCAGTGTCGAATGAGTCATTATTCACGGTTAGATGCCTGAAGCCTGTACCAACTGCTGCCTAGGACTAGCTGATCTGGACCAAAGGAAAGTGACTGTGGATATCAAAATCTGCCTGGGATTTAACCTTTGCCTTGTGTTCTAAGACGCACACACTGCATGGTGCCGATTAGACACTGGGAAAACATGATTTGGGAGGAGCGTTCCTCTTTCAGAACACATGTGCATTTAAGATTATACCTTGGTGTCAAACAGAAATTTCTCCACTTGGCTGCTCTTCCGGTATTCTTCTAGGTCCAGATCAATGTTTTTATACAATGTTTTTTCCTCCTCTGCAAGAGGAGCCATTTGATCATAGATTCCCGGAATCAGGATGTGGCCGGATGAATCCACCAGGCTACCTATAAAATAGATGCAGAAATTACAAGTGTGCCAATGCTGTGGTCCTAGGGCCAGCCCAGATAAGATTCTACTCTGTGGCAAAACACTCATGACTGCCTCTGTCCCTGGCCAGAATCAGTGGCAGCATTTCTCTTTACCCAAGAGATTATGGTCCCAAGAAGGAAGTGGTCTCAAGGCAGACTAGCCTCAAGGGCAGAGCCGAGACAGGGGTCTACAAAAAGTTAAGTTCTCGCCAGGTGGTGGTGGCACACGCCTTTAATCCCAGCACTCGGGAGGCAGAGGCAGGTGGATCTCTCTGAGTTCAAGGCCAGCCTGGGCT